>JAKTPU010000049.1:0-102174 GCA_030556285.1 Lipomyces yamadae | reverse complement strand
TCTTGTTCAACTTTATGTAACTTAGTTATTTTACTTTCGTGAGCGGCAATTTATCTGCCCGCTGGTTAGCTAACTAGAAGTTTAAAAAAAAATGAAAACCCTAACCCTTGGGAAAAAGGAGAAATATGGCCGCTAGGATTAGGGTTAACCCAATTGTCGGGACTAACGATTAGGCACCATACTCCAGTTGACCGATTAGGCCATTTGGCCATCCGAATGAACAATGAACCCTACCTATTTGAATTGCCAGATTGACTAATTTAATTTGCGATTGATTTGCTTCAATTTCGTTCACGATTTGGTGGTGGATTTTGACGTTTTATCTGCGTTGAAGTTTGTAGGCGCGGCTATGACTATTTTCTCAGTCAACAATGCCTAAGAACCGATAAGCTAGCCCAAGATGTGGGGCAAACTCCGGTGAACTTTGATACAAAATGTGTCACACCCACCCCCCATTCAATACTGATGAACGAAAAAAGACTGACTCTTACTTAGCATGCAATTAAGCGAGCACAATGTACCTGCACATAACTTAGTGTTTAGTCTAATCTTTTTTTTGACTTCATCCTCAGAGCACAGTAGTATGGTGCAAGTCTCGACACAATAATATGTTGGTCACAGACTCGCAGTCAGTGTCGTGCCCCACTGCTCTGAGGTGTCTATGTAGCGACAAATCGCGGCGCGAATATCGCTGTTCTATCAGGCTCGATAGAGAATAGAGAAGCAGACCCATCAACGCGCGTGGGAACGGTAGTAAACAGGAGGAGCGCGTTGGCGGAAATTTGCTGACGCGCCAACGCGCGCCCGACGTGCGTCTGGCGCGTTTTGCCCCGTGACGCTGCGGCATCTGATTGGCTGGCTGCTTGACAATCTCTTCCCACCCACTCTCGCTCTGACTCTGACGAGATAACTGCTTCCCCGTGCTATTATAAAAGCAGCCGCTATGGCTCTGTCAACTACCACGCTTACGACCAAGTTGATGGCCAGTTCCGGCCATAATAAGCTATACAAGGGAAAGTATTTATCTCAAGTTTCCAGCTGAGTCGATGCGCACTTTAATCAGCACCGCCTTCATCTCCCTCGACGGCGTCGTGGAGGCCCCGGGTGGCGAACCAGGCTACCGCAACGCCGGATGGACCTTCAAGGACGTCGAGATCGTCCCCGAGGCGTACGAGATCAAGGGGCGGGAGCAACAGGAGTCCACTGCCATCCTCATGGGCCGCGTCAGCTACGAGGCCTTCAGCAAGGTGTGGCCGGATATGGAGGAGTTTGCCCACTACAAGACGATCCCGAAGTACGTCGTATCCACCACCCTCACCGACAAGGACCTGGTCTCGAACTGGAGCGAGACCACGATCCTGCGCTCACTCGACGAAGTCGCCGCCCTGAAGCAGACCGAGGGAGGCCCGATCATCATCCACGGCAGCGCCTCCCTGAACTGCAGCCTCTCGGACGCGGGCCTGATCGACCGCTATCACCTGCTCGTCTTCCCGCTGCTCCTCGGCGCGGGCAAGCGACTTTTCAGCACCACGGACAAGGACACTCAGAAGCTGAAGCTGGTCGAATACGAGGCCTACGCCAACGGTGTGCAGAAGAACGTCTTCGACGTCGTCCGCTGACAAATCTCCGTCATCTTGTTTCTGCCGCGAACACTTCGCAGGGCAGCGGAGAGCGAGATGTAGCCAATGGTCGGTTATGACAGCTAGCACGTTTGGTGCATGTGCCAACGTGCAGCAATTGAGAAATGGAGTGGAACGCACCTGTCGTAGTTTTGTTTAATAGAAATAAGTGGCTTCTCTTACGACAGGTTATGAGACCTGCTGCGCTCAAAACGTTTGGACAAATGAAGAATTAAAGAAACGCAAAATAGAAATGTCTGGAGGATCGCGACCTGAGAGTTTGGAAGCTCGAAGGAGCGGAAGACTGGGTGCCGTGGAAGCGACAGATGACACTCATACTGAAGGGCAAGAGGTTTCTTGAAGTTCTTTGACGGTAGCCCCAGCAAGGAGGGGAGGAGCTCTGTCGAGCAGCAGAAAGACGAGCAGGAGAAAATGAGAGCCTCGGCGATCATCAAGGGAAGCCTTAGTATTAAGGTTCAGGCCCAAATCCCCGGGACTCCCCGACCCCGAGAGAAATATGGGACCGCCTTGCAAAACTGTACGATCAGAGCATGGCGGGATTGCGGATGCAACTTAAGGGCGAATTACCCAACTTAAAGTATACGGATTGCAAGGATGCAAGCGACTTTATTCAAAAATTCACTGGACTGGTGAGCCGTCATGCCTCAACGGGCAAGCAAGTTGACGGGGAGGAGCAGATTAAACTCTTTCTAGATGCAGTCGGTTCCGGGTCTGAGGTCTGGAAACGGTTGAAAATCGCCGGGGTTTGACTATAGAAAAGAAGCCCGCACGCAACGAACAAAAGGAGAGTCCCTTTGCCTCAAAGTCAAGAGGTTCCGGATATAGAAAGAGAGAATGCGGCAAGAAAGGCCACATAGCGAAGGGTTGCTGGTCCCATGAAGAATACGTGGTTATGCCATTTGGTCTAACGAACGCCTCTGCTGCTTTCCAAGCTTTTATCCGTCACGATTTATACGTGGTCAATTGGCACAAGTTGCAAAGACTCCAGGACAAGAAAGAAAGAGTAAACGCTCATGCAACCGCCGGAACTATGCCCTCCTTTCTGGGCTTAGTTAAGGAGACTTTTAGTTTAGTAGATGGAGACGCGTTAAAAGCGCAATTCCAAGATCATGCTAAACTACTCAAGGACAAACTCATCGAAGAAGCTCTCAGCTTCCAGATATATGCCATTTGGTCTAACGAACGCCTCTGCTGCTTTCCAAGCTTTTATCCGTCACGCTCTGCGGGGTCTTGTCGACGACTTTTGTATTGTCTATCTGGACGATATACTAGTCTACTCGAAAGCGGAGTAGGAACATACGAAACATCTCTACCAGATTCATTGTCACTCCCGCCGGAGTAGCTATGGATCCTAACCGAGTTCGAACGATCCGTGAATGGAAATGGCAACCACCGCAAACCTATCGGGATATCCAAGTGCTACTGGGTTTCTGCGATTTTTATCGCCGATTCATTCGGGGTTACTCAAGTTTAGCCCGACCACTTACTACTCTGCTTAAGGGCGGCAAGAATGGTAAGAAATCAACCGAGACTCGAAAACAGGCCAAAACGGAAGAAAGCAAAACGGGTTCGAAACTAAACATGACGGCATCTGTTTTGATCGTGACGGTGACCTTCCTCACCGAGGTCCACATGATCCCGTGCCACGGTCCTAGATAAAGAGATCGAGTCTGATGCGAAATTGCTATCGCAACGAATCATGGTTGCCATGCGCAACATCGGCATTACAAGGTTCGTTCAATATGTGGCAAGGTCGAAATTTCGTGCTGTGCTAAGGTCGAGTGTCTGTCGGTGTCACCACGATGCCAATTACCAAAGAAGACGAGCCTCGTTAGTCTTCTTTTCTATTTGTCTGTTCTTCTGATTAGGCATACCTAATCACTGAGAATAGATATAACTTCTTTGCTTGGTCGGCTTGCTTTTAAATTATTCATTAAGGGTAAATATCCTCAGTCACTGGACTGGACGGGTACCAGAAATCCTGGACCAGACTGGACAAAAACTAAGGAGCTAAACCAAGAATATATATTCCACGAATACAAGGCTAAGTTACTGTACGTAATTGGGAACTTAGGATAAACACTCCTTGTATGTTGCCAGCGTAATGTGTCGGATGCGGATATCCGCCTAATTTGACCGTATCCGCCATCCGCCATCGGTCATCCGCCTTTATTTATCTCAGTCGTTATAACTATGAGCTTAGTCTTCCATAGCTTCTGTCTGTCCAATCTACTGCAGCTACTCTGAACTCTCGACTGGCCGTGGCCGCACTCTTATTTGTCACCTCGTCTGGTAATGGCTTCGCCTGGCGGTCGAGAGAGCATTCAATAATGGGAAGGGTAATTGGGCGGATGGCTGCCTGATATGTTCATTGGGATAACGGTTCAACACAAGCAATCATCTTCAAATCATAGATAAATTGCCAGCGCATTAATTTATTTCAAGGCGGCCTTAACCATCAGGCGGCCATGAGCAGTCATACAATTAGTCATATTACAATTTCCTTAAAGTTGTTACATTTCTTTCCAATTATATGTCCAGTACGATTTCCAACCTTACCATTTTTCAACCCAGGGGCGTACATCCACCTCCCAAGTCCAAGCACTTCTACCCTGCTGGTGCAATCCCCAATAAGTCTCTGCTACCTCAGCAGGCTTCAATTTTGCGTCTTCCACATCAGCTAATATGCTCTTGCTCCTCTCCAGGTCCACAACGGCATCAATGTTTACATTTGAAACGTGCACTCCTTGCGGCCCGAACTCCCTTGCTAACGATTGAGTGAGGGCCCGAAGTGACCACTTTCCTATTGCAAACGCGCTCATCCCTGGATTGGCTTTGACACTCGCTGTGGCTCCCGTATAGATAAGAGTTGGGTTCACGCGCCCGCCAGACTCCTCCCAGCTAACTTTACCCACGGAATCGAGAAGGAGTGGCAATACTGCCTTTCCAAATACAGCCCCACCAAAACCACCGCTCTTGAACCCATTCTCAATGTCTTTAAGGTCAATCTCTAAAAACGGGGCCCGCTTAAATCCAGATGAGACGTTATAGACCGCTAGCGTGACCGGCTTTCCTAGCAAGCGTATCTTCTCCATGGTCGCGGCCATTGACTCGATCGATGTCACATCTGTCGGAACGCCGACAATTGTCGGAGCTGGTTTGAGAGATTCGATGGCCGGGTCAGATCTAAGTTTAGATATAAGTGAATCTAATGTGCTCTCTGACCGAGCGAGCAGAACCAGATCATAAGTCTTCGCGAACTTGTGGGCAAGGCTGTAAGAAATGCCAGGCCCAAGGCCGGCAACGATTGCGAGGGCTGCGACGTTAGAAACAATTTACTAAACAAAAAATTTACTATCACTTCTCCCTCACCTCTCGGAGTTGTCATTCTTCTGGTAAGATGACCGGGATAAACCGATGTGAGAAAAGCTAAGAAATTGGTCTCGAGGATCGCGATGGATCCGAACTACAGAAATGACGTCATATCACAACTCTTTGTTGCCAACCCCTTACCTGGGTCCTAGGGTTGCTCTGATCCATTGATGGATTTCTTAGACGGTATTATGCACAATTTACATATTCCTTAACTCTAGGCCATTTCTCCTGGACATGTACATATATTAACCGAACGCAATTTGATAGACCAAAAGTAATAGCAACAACAAGCAATATCCACCGATGATGCAATTATAAACAATCAATTTCTAGAACAAATCGATCCCAATCTACAACGCACGCCAGAACAGTTTGACCTCGACTGGCAACTGTAATTTCTCAGCCCATTTTCCGCTCCACAGACCCTCCTTCAACCATCCCGTGGCACGTTGGTACGCACCCCAGGTACCTCCCCCCCCGTAAAGAAGTTCACCGTCGTCGCTGACAGTGAACTGGACGGGCTTGACGCCATGTCCACAAACGAGCCGGCCCTTTTCTGAAACAGCACAGGGGCCGCGGCTGCTACGCAATTCAACACCGCCAAACTCGGAGACAGATCCACGAATCGTAGCGCAAGTGCCAGAAGAATACCATTCACCGCCGGAGATGATGCAGCCTTGAGTGCCGTCGTTGATGATGACGTAGCCCTTGCCTATAAATGGCTCGGTGCTTGGAGCGGAGGGAGGAGGCGAAATTGGCTTTGTGTGACGGTACACTTTTGGGAAATACTTGATACCGGTCTCAGGGCAGGAATCCTTGATTCCGTCCGGCTCGGTAAAGATGTACTCACCATCCTGAGCCCGGCCCTTGACGTTGAAGTGATACCAGACTTCGGATAGAACGCCAGAGCGAGTACATCCAAGAGTGACATTATGGCCTTCAGAGACAGAGCTGATCGCATTGAGAATGTCGGTCTTATTGAATTTTGAGTCCCAGGCAGGCGTAATGCCGAAGTCAGCTAAAGCCTTAAATGTATCGAGAGTGGCGTGAAGATCGACAGCGCGAGCGAAGTACTCAATCATAGGAGCAGTAACACTCTCTTCAGGTCCATAGCACTTTGGAGCAAGGGTGGAGATGCAAGTGCCGTGCTTGTTCCACTCGTGTGTCCATAGACTGTCATCGTTACCAGAATTCGACTTCCATGTATCATGCATGGATGTGAGTAGTTCCGTGGCACCAGCAGTCTGGAATATAGTCTCTATGCTGTTTACGATGCGACTACTGTCGCAAAACTGCTCGTAAGAACCATCACAGTTGTCAGGCCACAGACCATGAAGAGTCCACTTATCGCTGGGGCCGACGGCCGGAGCGAAGTCCCAGAACTGGGCGAGAAGAAGCTGTCCACCGGGAGCATTCACGCAGCAGGTGTCAACGGAGTTCGTGGGAGCACCAGGAAGATGGCATGATAGAAAATCATGAGATACCGGGCATTTGTGATAAGTAGAGACCTTGTTGGCATGGTGCTTATGCGAAGACTGCTGGTCAGGAAAGTGATCGCGAACAAACGGTCCAAAGAAGGATCGAAGAATAGACGTCAAATCACCTTTCGAATTGCTGATTGCACTACCGAGACCAAAGTAGAGAGCGGCACCGATGACGACAGTCACTAGTAACATCAGACGAAATGTCTGGCGTTGGCGTCGTCGGCGTTCCATTTGCAAAACGGTACCGGATACTGAATGAAGAAGTGCAGGTCGAGTGCTGTACTTGTCAGTGTAGTAGCGCGCATTGTAAGGCGGAGGTACTTCATCTTCGGTGTCAATGAAGGCGGCCTTCTCGTCGTGGTAGTTTGATGGAGACATGGCTGTTTGGCGTTAAATAACGGAATGTTAGCTAGCCTAACTGAAGAGGGCTTAAAGGTGCGAGCCACGCTCCTATATAGGGCCGAAGATTCACAATGGGATTTGTGAAGCACCAGTCATGGAAGTGTGAATAATGACGACGGATTTCTGAGGCTCAAACACAAGTTCGGGGAAGCCCGAGGGGAACGTAGCCCTAACCTCCACTCCACTTGGGGGATTTCTGCGTATTCATAATTTATATTGGCCCGGACAATGCCGACCGACAGGTGCATTATTTGTTTACTTTCACGCACACCACCGGTGACTGTTTTCCAGTCGTGATGACTCCGTTGACTCGTCATTCGTGCCTGGTTGGCCGCGCCGTCGGCAAGTCATCCAGAATGTCATCTGTGCTTCATCTGAATGCCTTAACTGATCGATGCCTTGGTTGACTGTCGCGTGCGTTACTGTTGTTGGTCGAATCTCGACTCTGTTCTGCTCGTCTAGGATAGGGAGCCGGAATTCGGGCGATCCAGTGCGAGTTCACGTAATACTGATCAGATACGTAGACTAAGATAATATGCGACCAAGAAGTTAAAGAAAACTAGCAAGATCGTTCATGCTATTAGTAGCACATTGCATTAACAGACAATCAGACCTTATATTGACAGGCGCCACGACATACATTGCGCAGTCATATCATGCGTTATTAATTGAACAGATGTACGTTTTCTCTCCAAAGCATCCAATATAAAATGTACACAAAAAAAGAGTAACCAATATCGTGGAAAAATATACAAAAGAATGCCAACAACACACTTACCCATGACAAAACCAACCCCAGCCCCATGCATGAATACAAACACAAAACAGACTAACTTGAATTACACTCGCACGCACCAGGCAATGAAACCGACCGTTGTTGCTGCCACAATACTCCAATAATACTCTAGCTCAATCGCCAACCAGATTAGCAGTGTCCCTAAAGGTGGTGCCTGTTTCATGACTGCAAAGTAATCGTTCACTGTGGCAGCATGGACCAAATATGTACCCAAAACAATAGCGGCGAGCATTAGTATCATCTGCATACCGATTGATGAGTGTGTGGGATGGACAGTAGAATGTAGTACGAAGAGGACGGCCAGGGCAACCATGGACCGCCGGGCAAGGTCCTCCAATATCAACGCCTGTTGATATTGGCGATAAACGAGTACGTCAAGAACAGCGTGTACGGAAGCAAGTGGAATCAGAACCATAGCATAATCCAGCAGGAGAAAGGCATATTCTTCCCGGGAACTGGGACCACTTAATGATGTCAGGTTTGCTGTGCCGGCCATGGTCGGGTGCTCCTCACTCGGTGGCTTTGTGTCTTCGTGGAAGCTAACAGACTTTGCCTTCTTGCGAGGCGACGGACTCGTGTCTCCATTTGGTAGTAGTGACTCTATCGGAATTGGCCGTCCCGACGAATCGACTACCGATGTGATTGGCGGCGAATTGGAGGTAGTCGCTTTAAGAGCTGGTTTAACACCGGTCATGCTAAAATGGTACCAGGTTTACTCCAGATGAATGCAGCGGCAAGAGATGGTAGGTGCGATACGAATACTGACTTAACCGTCGCCGTTTCGCAACGATATTGCGAAATATTGTTTGCACCCGGAAATTCGCCGAGGAAGTTGGGATTAAAGCCGCAAGGGGTTAGGGTCGATATGTGGCAGGCGTCGAGTCAAATACCCCAGTTACCACGACTTGATGTCCACTCTCGTACAACCTGTTAGTGAACACTGTTTATGATGCGTTTGCGAAAAGTCATTATTATTGTCTTGATCCCAGTTATCGTCTGGTATGCGTATGCCTGCTGGCTATTATCCTCGTCCACGCTAATATCCACCGACAGGTTGATAACAAAGTATATTTTGCGGCCATCAAACGCGCGTATACTCAGGTCTCACTTTGCACATAAGCGCATCGCAATGATTATCGCGCATCCAGATGATGAGGCTATGTTCTTTGGTCCCACGCTCAACGCTCTTCGAAAGCTAGCAAGTGAGACGAATCCCGGCTCACCAGAGCTTCCCGAAACAAACCTGCGTCTTCTGTGCGTATCAACTGGGAATGCTGACAGTCTTGGTGAAATACGTCCGGGCGAACTGCGTTCGTCGGCTGCGCACTTTGGAATTCCACCATCGAACGTGATTATCTTTGACGACCCGCGAGTGCAGGATCAAATGGGTGTTAAGTGGCCTACGGATGCAATTGCCTCGCTTGTCGGACCTTATCTTACAGATGTCGACGTAGTGATCACTTTTGACAATGGTGGAGTTTCAGGGCATGGCAATCACATCTCGCTTAACGACTTCGCCCGAGAATTCTTGATTGGTCAAGGGGAAACCGCGCGAGAGGTCTGGGTCCTCAAATCCACATCAATACTCCGCAAATACATTTCTTTCTTGGATATTCCGTATACCTACATATCTAATCAATATTTCCACGGGTCCAGCAGGTCGGAGCGCTCGCTAGTGGTTGCTAGTGATGTGCGGGAGTACGCGAATACGCGCGACGCAATGACCAACGCGCACAAGTCTCAGATGCGGTGGTTTAGATGGGGATGGATTTCATTAAGTAGATATATGGTAGTTAATGATCTGCATTTACTCTAAGTCTTAGGGCGATCTATTTTGATTTAATTTCAAGTCCCATTAGTTAACTGACAATCAATCAAGCCGCATATTGAGCGGCTGAGAATTTTGGTAGAAGGGATTACTTGCGGACCTGTCGTTTTGGTATACCCGTTCATGTGGTTATTAAGACGCTCGAGTATGAATCGAGTATGAATACAAGAAATAAGTTAATATGATACAGAAGATATTATGTAAATCCCAATTCCTCAAACCAAACGTGCTAGTTGTAAATGCAAAAAGAAAAACCAAAAATAATTTACAAGTGTTGATAATGAGAAAAGTAATATGTACAATCATTCAATACTGTCATTCGTGTCTCAACGTGACAGCATTCTTTTCCCTGTTATTTACAAGCGCTTCCTTTACCATAGGATTTGGAAGATAATCATTTGTCGACACTCTCTTCTTCTGCAGGATATGGCACCCCAGGATGTCTTCGTCTCCACCGCTGAGCGCGCAACAGCTTTCTGCGGCTGGAAAGGAACCGTCGCATCTGCTCCACTGCGCTAAGCTCTGGAGAACCCTCAGAACGTTCCAAAACCTGCATATACTCCTTCACCCGTCGCGTCTGCCGATATCGTGTGAGCAAGGCCTTCATCTTGCGAACTCGAAGTTCAGCCTCATCTGTGTGAGAAATGTCCAGCCATGCCTGTTGCAGTTTTTCCTTGTACTCTCTGTTACGACGACGCATCTGGCCCCGAAAATACAAAATTCTCTGACGTTGTTGGTTTGTCAAGCGTAGGTTGTCAGCTTTGGAAGAATCGACGGGTTTCCGCAAATTCAGTGACTTAAGTAACCATTCTCGTCTGTACCATGAGTGACGGCCTGCTACTTCAGGCACCCCGTTCGCTCCGGAATCTTGACCTCGGCCAACCGCCACTGCAGCCCGTCTCTCTCGAAGCGCTTTAGCATACCTCCGCACAGTGTGATACACGTCAAATTTGTGCCGTGGCTTACGTTTGCCACGAGAGTAGCGCTCGCGTTCGGACCGTACATTGCCTGCTCGGTATTCTTTGACGTCGGTAATAAAGCAGGAACGAATATCGACTGCACTCATGCCCATGGCCTCCAACGTGATCAGTGCCCAGTTATACGTCTTGATGTCACCCTCATGCAATGCCAAACGTCCGACAATTTGTACTGACAAGGCAGTCGGCTTTGTCCCATCGAATATGGACATGTCGAACCCGGCAGCGCTCACCCGAAGTGGAGATCCCGATTCTACTCCTGACGTGTCGCCACCAGTTTCCGCCAAAGGATTGGGTTGGTCAACGAAAGCAGAATTTCTCTGCCTCTCTCGCTTGATTCTCTTCTTAGGAAACCGATGTTTATACAGAAACAAATCATCATCGATAACCGACTGTCTCGGTCGCGTGAAGACCAAGTCGTCATCGGAAGACTGATCTAATGCCCGTGCCAGCCTACGTAGTTCCGCACTCAGTAGCTGCTCGCGAGTTTGTCGTCGATCTGACAAACTCTCGATATCCAGTGTCCGATCCAATAAGGATTGTAACACGTTCCTAGCCTTTCGTGCACCCATTTCCCGCGAAACATATGTTAGCAAGGTGCCGAGATAGTATCCGTCTTCATCTGGCTGGATGTGCGACAAAGCAGTTGATGCGACGTCGAAATCGTGCTCCAAAAATGCTTTGTGCAAGACTGCCTTCCATCCCTCCTTCGTTAAATGCGGCGGTGATTTATTTAAGAGATTTAATGCTTCCTGTAACCCGTGGTTTTCATACATTTCGTTGACCAGCATACCGAACTCGTCCGGTGATATCTTGTCAATGTCGTTAATCATGCGGATCATTGAATCCCTACTGTGCTGGTCGCCGCGTTTAGTACTAAAGAACAAGAGTTGACGTAGCATGCTTCGCGAGTAAGGCCGCTTGATATGACGTAGTATCTGAGTAGCTAATGATGCGTTATCGGTGCGTGTGGCAAAGTTGACGATGGCCTCGACAATAGCGGACGATTTCATGGCTGCAACATTCAGTCTGACAATGAATTCGTGCGCTTCCTTGAACAACCTTGCCTTACTCAAGGCATGTAATATCCCGGCAGTCAGGTCTGGGGGAGGATGGCCGCCCGATGCATGTCGCTCCATCAATCTGTAGTGTCTGAGAGCACCCAGCGTATTGCCGATCCTAAGATGACGATTTATTGAGGATATGTAGAAGGAGATCGGTACACGATCTATCGCTGTTTGCTGTTCTAATATCAGGGCCATGACAGTGTCGGGATCGTGAATAAAGTTCGGAGAATCTAGCCTGTCGTCTGTAAACTGAAGGGTAAGTTCCATGATTTTGAACTGGCGATCTGGACCTATAGTGCCACCGAGAGCAACCAGCTCTTTCCACAAATCTACCACCATGCCTAGATCCACATGCGAGCTGTCGTACTCAACAGAATCGAGGAGCCGACCCATAATGATATGAAGCAAATTTAGCGGGACAAGATTGCCACGCTGGTCTGACGGAGCCGACCGCAAGATCTTGACCGCTAACGAACCGGCCAGATAATCATACCCGTATTCGAGAGCTAGATGAATGACGACGACTGAGAGCATCATTCGGGCGCCTTCCGGGTTGGTTTCGGAGGCGGCTTTAATTTGAGATGCGAGCCATAGGACTTGATTTCGTTCGTGTCGATGACTAGGCGGGCTAAGTAGCTTGCACACATTCCTCAATTCTGCAGATCCGTAAATGCGGCAAATTAATGACGCTAATTGCGCAGCCGGCAGATTGAACAGCAGCGACCCGAACGAATCCAGAACGGTCACGCGAACATCTTTGTCGATGGCGAAAGCGAGGCAGAGGGCCCGAAGAACTTTATTCAACTTGTCGGTACCCCTTCTTCGGTGGAGATCAAGAATCAGGTTATACGGGGTAGGGTTCTCATTCGCTCGCTGCAGGATCGGCAGAATTCGAGCTACGGTTCTGGCTGGTAATTCGACCTTCATGTCATTCAGCTCCCTATCGAGATGCATTAAGAAAAACTCGCGTGGCAAATTCGCATTATGAAATTCCTCGGCAACTTCCCACCTGTCGAACTCGGGCTTCTGAACCATTTTCTTGCGACGAGGGAAGACATTCGCTGGCATGAAGACGCCTTCATCTTCGCGAAGCGCGGAATAGTCCTCAAGTATCCGTATATTCCTGACACTGACATTTTTTGGATCATTGTAATGTATTGTTTTGCGTAGAAATACCTGGAATGGAATTGGACCGTATCTCTTGACATATCGTTTGTAGCGTACATATTCCCGATACTGATCCTGGGTCAATGACAATTCTCTGCCCTTGTCTGCTTCTTGAATCACGTATGCATCACGCGCTGTGACTCCCAGAGGACGAGCTTCGGTAGTGGGATCAAGCTCTTCCGTGCCCGCGATGCCGTCTAATAGTGATTGGATAGAAGCCGGAGTATTGGCGGAAGTGATTTCGACCGACTGCTCATTCTCTAGTGGTGTTCTTTTGGGACGCTGTGGATTGAGTGGCTGTCGAGTATGCCGGGGCCGCTCCAGGAGATTGTACCAATCTCGATTTTTGGAATCGAACGTGATCGTGTCGAAATGCGTAGAAGCCTCATGATATTCTTGATCCTCATTTTGGACCACTGGTCCCTCGTCGTCGTCGTCAGCTGGTGTCTCTGTAGTCGCCAGTAGATGTCGAGAGTAGGACAACAGATCTGCCTGGGATTTCGGCTTGACAAAGTTTGGTGTCAATTCATCTGATATGATAGACCAACTGTTTTCGGCTGCCCCATACATTTCTTGCTCTTGCACTCTATGCCTTACATTCCTTACTTGCTCAGACTCTTTCCTGACACCATTCTGAACCGGAGGATCACATCCATTGTTCGCAGGCTCGTCCGATGGCGATGGTGCACCGGAACTCATCGACCTGATGCGCAACCGCATGACCACCTCGCAGCGAGAGTCGACCGGTCTGCGAGCTCGAACAGCGCTCAATGCCTCGTTCCGACGAAGCATACATACTTCGACAATTCCACGTCTGGGGCACCGTTGTATGGGAGCGCCGGTCGGTGGTGCGCGTAATGCCAACTTGCTCCACTCGCGGATGAGCTTGCATGTCAGCGCCGGGCGCATAACTCTCCTCTCGTTTGTTTGCCGCGCGCTTTCTACCGGAGCATGCACGACAATAGTCCGGGGGATGTCGGCTTTACTTTATGTGGCCGTGCCGATGGCGTGGAAGAGTGCATATGATCAGCTATGTGATACCGGTTAACATATTTACTGCGTGGACAAGTCGAAAGGCAAACAAACTTACTAGGTCTCGTACCGTGGTGAATAACGGAACGCGAGCTAACTTTCGTGCCCGAGTAATCGTGTGGTCAATTGCCGCTATGGTCGTTGCGTGAGTCCGTAAACTCGATTTCGCGCTAATAAAAATGCTGAATGCAATTGCCAAAAGTAAGGAATTGAATTGCTGAAGAACATCCCGACAAAAATTATTTGGGCCCTCAATAATGAATGGCAAACAGCTAACACCCGAGGCTATTACAGTTTCATAATTGAGCTTAGTTTAGTTTGCATCTTAACTGGGCTAACTGAATACAGTAACGTTTTTGTAGGACCAGAGCTTATTACGGCTGCGGTTTAAACTATTGAACCGAAAACCCTTGCGGCTCGCAATTTAATGCAAGGCCGGATCTGAGCTAACTATCATATATGCTACCCGGAGGGACGCGCTAAATTCGGACGGTAGAAGGGCCTCCGCATAATCCGTAGAGCGACAACTCTGGAACGACAGTCCCCCGGGTCTTCGTCAGAGAAAGATGGCGATATCAGCCCGTGTGAGTCGCGAAATGCTGTGCTAAAAACGCGAACTCGAAGAACTTTTTATCAAATCCAAGATCGTTATTTTCGCAACAATCGTGTCCTGAGATCGCTGTCCCGCGCCGGCATTTGTCCTCCGTATATCCAAAGTTTCACTGTGAGTATAGCTTACTGAACGATGATCTATGACAAAAATACTAGAACATCTCCAACCAGCAACTACCAACAAGCGACATTATGTCAGAGCCACAGACAACCGACAGACAAGCGAAGGACCACCGTCGAGCGAAGATTACGACCGAGACGCAAGCGACGAGCTGCCACCGTCCAACTGTGTTGCTTCCCGCAAGGTACGAGCAACATCTTGCGCCATAATTCGAGCTGGTGGGTACTGCTTGTAGGTGCGCTTATAATTCGTATGAGAAGACTTTCGGGCTTTGGCAACTAAGAAAGAGAAAGTCTGGACCCATACCACTGTAGACCATTCTGTCGCAATGCTTTGTGGCTAAGAAATGCCAGCCTCATCGCAAACTACCAGAGTGATTCGAAACCGACGCCAGGTTTTAGCCCATTAAATTGTATATGAATATTGTATTGTCGCTGTTCAAAATCCATGATATTCTGATGTCAATAGTTGTATTGTACATTATATTCGTAGTGTTCCGGTGGAACAAAACGTGAGAGATATCTCGCTCCGTCGCACTATGCCATATATAGACAACGCCCCGTTAGACCAACTGTCGCCATCGCTAAGGGTCAAAACAGGATGAGCACTGTAGTGGACGCCCGCATCCACGCGCTCTCGGCAGATTTGGAAGTTTTAGCATCGACGACGCTACCGAGTCTGTACGCGCCGCGAATCGGCCTTGCATCCGAACATACTTCGTCCACAACCGTCAACGAGCAGTCGACGTCAGAAACCGATGATTTGCTTAAAGAAACCGAGCCATTGTTGGCAGCACTGAATCAACTACTTATTCATCCGGGCCGTGCGTTGCCCTCGATCAAGACGCTAGAATCCACCCTAGAAAAGTATCTGTCGCATTCACAGGACGCCAATTCACACAAAGAAGAACTACACACGTATTCCGGGTCTGGTGACGATGATGACGAAGATGACTTGTGCGACGGGTACGAGGAGTCGCCATCAGATGGTCGGAAGCAAGTTGAATGGTTGATTGTGGCCGCTGGAGCCGTCGTTTTATACGGCCGGCTGATTGACGCTTTATTGAACCAGACGCTACCACTTTCCGAAGATATTTTCTACTGGGACGACGTGCTATCGGGGCCAAGTGGTCTCGTTGTTTATTCTATCCAGAGTACGTGGCTTCAATTATTTTACGGCGACAAAACTAACCAAGTGATAGGTGCACCTGTTAGGTTTGTCAAAATAGTTCAGGACATATTCACGGATGCTCGCAAACGACTTGCGACGCAACGTCCGTCGCTCTCAGATTGGATCACGACCCTGCGAACGTCACTGCATCGGCACCGCAGATCGATGCGCCGATTGTCAGTCCTGACCCGTGCTGTGGCACCGAGAGCACTGTTCAGAAGTGCCATGTCGCCGCTCTCGGCCGTGTACGAGGAAGTGCACACCAAGCAGCTGCTGCTGCATCAGCTCCGGGACACGCAGGCCACGGCACTGGGCATGCTCGTAGGGGAGAATCTCCATCTGCGGGAGGACACGGACTGGCGGAGGACGGTCGAGCGTGTGGTTGACGTAATGCAAGCGATCGTGTCCGGCGTATGTGAAACCGACGGCCAAGTTGACAATTTCGAAGCCAAGGTCTTTTCCGTTTCCTCGGTCCCGCGTTCGCGACGTCCGCCGTATGTCGTGGCACAGAAACTACTGGTTATGGCCTCCAAGGGCCTGCCGGGGCAGTCGGCAACGCAAGCGGCCCTCGTTCGCACGGCAGGAAGACCATCCGTAGTGATGCGATACTGGCCCATCTGCATTGGCCTGGTCGCGCTTTCGTGCACAGTTGGGAAGATCCTGTTTAAGCGGCGGGCCAGCATCGCTCAATGGCTCGTGGACGTGTCGACGACCGCGCTCGACTTCTGGAACAACTGGGTAGTCGAGCCGGTCAGAAACATTATCGCGACCATCCGCCACGACGACACGGCACAGGTTGCAATTGTGGGACGCAAAAGTCTGGAGGCCGATATGCACAGCCTCGAACGCATGGTGGTGGACTTCGCGGTCGACAACACCGACAGCGGATTGTCGCCTGCCGAAATCGAGATGGTCCGGGCTGGGGTGAGGGAGGGAGACGTGTCTTCAGTATTACGCGTGTATGAGCAGGAGCTCAAGTCGCCGCTCAAGAACGCTGTCCGAGGCGAACTTATCCGGACGCTCTTGATCCAGGTGCAGAAGACCAAGGTCGATGTCGAAGTCGCAATCACGGGGATCGACCGGCTGCTGAAATCGCAGGAGCTCGTGTTTGGCGTTGTCGCGGCCCTGCCGAGCTCGATTGCCTGTTACTTTGCGTCTGGGTGGGTCCGGCAACTTTACTCGGGCAAAGGCATAAAAAGCCGGGCGGATCGTAAGGCAACTGTCGTACGGACGTTGGGGAACATCGAGCGCATGTTGACTGTTGGTGGGACCGGTGAAGGAGGCGGCGAATGGCTGTCTTACAAAGACCAGGGACTAGTCCTCTGCCGGGTGCATGTCCTTCGCAACAGCGCGGACGTGATCCCGCGGGAATTGCGGAATGACTGGGCCCGGGATTTGGGTGATTTGGAAGACATCAAGCTTGGAGTGCATAGACAGCGCGATACGGTCGAGCGGATTTGGAGAGTGTACGGGCGATTTTTTTCGTGAGGATTGTATTTATTGTACATCATTAATACAGTTTGACTCTAGAAACACAACAGAAATCCCTAAAACTCCAAACATAAAAATATAGTGTAACCAAAAAAAAAACATTACCGGAGTGTAAAATCATATATTTCGACCTGGACAGACTGATGGATTTTGAGAGTCCCCATTTCGATATCCTTGGCCAGCCTGTCTAGTCTGTCCGTTTTACGCACGCCAGTGAACGACCGCCATAGTGGCTCACCGTGCTGGAAGATCTCGTCCATTTCTTCCAGAGTACGCTGTTTTGTTTCCGGCGCCGCCATCCAGACGTGAACGAAAGCCGCCACATTAAAGGATCCGAAAATGAAAAACACGCGCCACTGGATGGCACGTAAGAGTGGCGGCACTGCAAGGGCGAGAGCAAAGTTGAAGGCCCAGTTTGTGGCGGTGGCGATGGCAACAGCTTTGGCTCGGATGCGCAGGGATATTATTTCTGGCGGGTAGATCCATGAGACCGGGCCCCACGACATGGCGAAAGAGGCCACGACCAAGTACGAGAAGGCTTGAATGCTGCGCGTGACGGCGGGATGGCCGTTAATCACCCACGTATAGGGCTGGTTCGGGACTGGGTTCGGTTCGCCAAACCGGGCGAGCAGGCCGCCGATGAGAAAAAGCCAGAGTGCGATGCTGAGAGCACCTACAAGCAAGGCGGGCCGACGACCCCATCGGTCCGTCCACAAGATGGACGGAATTGTCATGACCATATTGATAATGTATTGGATCGACGAAGCCAGGAGCGTGTTGGTGATGCCGGCCGAGTCGAGGATGTAGACAACGTAGTACAAGAGCACATTGACACCGACAAGCTGGGACCAACCTTGGATGGCCATACCAAGCAGTACGCGTTTGCGCATCTTGTTGCCAAACAGTTCGCGCAGGCTACTCGACTCTTCCTCGCGCTCGAGCCGGATCTGGTTTTCGATTTCCTTATATTCGGCAAGTACGAGAGGGTCGTTGATGTCGCCATGTGGGGTCCGTAGAAAGGCGAGTACATGCAGGGCCTCGTCCCAGCGATCCTTGCTTGCCAGCCATCGCGGTGATTTGGGAAACCAGAACAGGCCGACGAACAAGACGATTGCAGGCACGACCTGGAGAGCCCAGGGCAGTCTGAACGCAGCCTGGGAAGGGAGAAACGAACAGCCGTATTGGACAAAATACTGGATCATGATGCCCCAGGTTACGGCGAACTGCTGGAGCGAGACCACCCGACCTCTGATCTTGCGGGGAGCGATTTCGGCCTGGTAAATTGGCACAAGGGATGATGTCAGGCCGATGCAGAGGCCCGCGATGACACGACCAGCGATGAGCATGGGGACGCCATTGGACCCGGCTTGCAGACTGAAGAGTCACTCGATTTAGAAAAGAAGTCTCTTGCAAAGGGATAGATATTACGTACCTTGCGCCTATGCACCAGAACACGAGGCCTAATTGTATCGATACTTTTCGCGATAAACTGGGTGGAGTTAGTGTTTGACTGAAAACATAGCAGCAGTAGCAGTAGCAGTAGCAGTAGCAGTAGCAGCATACTGATCACCTAAAAAAGAGGAAGATAAAGCTCCGACGAGCGAACCAGCAGCCAAGGCACTAGTAATGCCACCCTGGCGAGTTCCGAGTGGGTTGCCGTAGAAGTTTTTGTACTGATCTGTATCGATCACAGCAGCCATAGAGGAAATGTCGTAACCAAACAGCATTCCGCCGAGGGCCGCGAAAGCCGAGATCGTATATACGTTCATCAGGCGAACCATCTTGCAGAAGCAGCAGCGGCAGCAGCGGCAGCAGCACGAGACAACGACAGCAATCGCGATGCATGCGAGCTGGTAAAGCTGTAGTTTTTTGTTGTTTCTTTCTCTATTGCTTAAGTTTTGTCTAGTTATCCACTTCCTGTGTCCGGCATCGGGCGAAGAATGTCGAGTCACCCCCGCTTCCGGCGCGCACTGTAATATTTTATCCGGTGCGGAGAAAGCGATGTCGGTATTATATTAATTATTAATTATGAACTTATAGGGTAATAGTGGGGCCACCGTAGCCGCCGTTCACCGCACCCTAACCCTTCGTGGGGGGCAGGGGACGGCAGAACAAACGAACATAAATTAAGGCCGTGTCGACCAGATAGGCGAAACTTTAAATATATGCGAAACTTTCATGTTCTTGACTCGACATAAATACCTCAGCGGCCCTACGGTTTCTGACTCCCTTAATCAAACAAAAACGGCAGGGACAGGGGAGATCGTCAAGAGTGCGACGCAATGGCGACAGGGTAAACCGACATTTTAACCGGTTCACCACGGCCTAACCCGGTCGTCGGTCTAGAGTCTTATTATTGGCAGCGGGCAAGTGAGCAACAGATGCAAAAGCGTGAAGTGAGTTGTTGCCTTTCGACCTCTATGCTTAAAGGTCGTTTTTTTTTTTAGAAAGGCCGGTTCTATTGTTATATGTACATACAACAAGCCCGAAAACCAACGAAACAACTAACGACAAACGGCCTGCCTACAACCATACGGCCGGAGAAAGAGGGACATGCAAACAGCGTAGCTCAGTAGCATGCGCCGATGTACATGAACGAACCCCGGCCGCGGTGAGATTGGGCAGGTGATTCGATCTTGAAGGGTTCGTGTTATAAATTAGCGTTCGTGGTTTAGCGGTAAAATTCGTCGTTGCCATCGACGAGCCCCCGGTTCGACTCCGGGCGGACGCATCCTATTTTTTTTTCGGTTATTTGTGCATCTCGTAACGACGTTTGTTTGCAAAAGACTTTTGTTGCTTCTGAAGAGATTAGAATACTAGTTCACAGGTGAATTCTTCAAAGCCTTCGAGACGAACATGAACATGTGAGAGGAAAAACAAAACCAGACAAGTTAAGTGCGATTTTAAAAACAAATCGGGTACTTGGAAGCAGTTATACTACTCAAAAAAGTATGGTCTGGGATAACGTTGCTTTGTCTCGACCAATACTGTTCCAATCCGGCTCGAACAAGAAGAGTTCCTAAATTGCGGTCTGGAGAATATCCTGTTAGCTTTTGTAATTTAACAAAATGTAGATTAGTGCTGAAGTTTATGTGGCATCAATTTACCCAATGCATATTAGTGCCAACGTTTATTACTATCTCAAGTACCAAAAATCGTTTGCTCTAAACCTTATTCAACCCAACGCTTTTGGACTCTTATGCCTTAACGTAGTCCACCACCGAGTGAGACACACCACCGAATGAGAATTAGTTAGGCGAGTTTTTGACACGGAAGAAAGTCGCGGATTCAGGGGAGTGAGTGCTGACTCATGATGACGTCGTGCATTTGGCACTCGATGCAGATTTCGCTGTAGGATTAGAAAGCGTGGGATACGTTCGTTGCCGCCATGCACCCTAACCCTATTGAGATCAGGGCCGGGTAATTTGTTTGTGGTTATATCATTGCTAACAATCAAATTTACGCGTGAGCCGCGCGCACGCGCGTATTATTTTATTATTGTGTACTGGCACAATAATAGCTAACAGTAATCCCTGCAAGTTGTCAGCTGGCACATGCAAATGCAAATGCTGATGCCAATGCTTAATGCAAATGCAAATGCTAATTAATGCAATTGTAATTATTGTCTCGGCGTCTTCTGACGAACAAGGCCAATCGAACCGGATCGATTGCATGCTAATAGTTTGCGGGCTCGCACGAGTGAGTCGTACTGACTAATTAACTGATTGCCAACGCATCGCTCGCGTGCTAACACTCGATTCTTTCATATAATATTTTGTTTATGTACGCTTTTCGCTGTCGGCCGCATCTCGAGCCTGCCCTGGTCGCGAGACTATAATAGATCGTACATCGTTCTCCTTCTGCTCCTTCTGCTTCTTCTTCCGCTGCTGCTCCTACTGCTTGTTCTGATGTTGTTGCCGTTGCCGTGTGTCGCTCAACCAATCCGGCCCTACTAATGCTCGTCTGCCTTTGCACTCAGTTCAGATGGAGCCGTTCTATTTCCCCCACCATGCCACCCATCTTCCCACAGCAATGCAGCTCCCAGATCGTCTGCCGACTGGTCCGTCTGCACTCTACTCGCACGCTGCCGGACCCACGGCACCAGTCCAGCCAACTTCGGGGACACGTTCGATCGCGTCCGCAAATATCTCCGCCCTGTCCATGGCCGCTATCATGCCTGTCGACACAAGACTGCTCCTGCCCGGCAACAGCATGTTTGCACTTGGCCACCGCAGGCGCGCGTCCGTATCCCGCAGCCGAACTGGTCGGTCATTGTCTTTGTTCGGCTTTTTGTCCGCGGTGTCGCTAACAAGAGCCCACAGGTTGCTGGACCTGTCGGTTGCGTCGTAAAAAGTGTTCCGAAGAAAAACCAGCTTGCGCCCCTTGTCTGCGTCTAAAACTCGTCTGCGATGGCTACGGCGAGCGCCCGGAATTTATGAAGTCAGCTGATGCAATGAGTCGCAAGCGCGACGATATCCGCCGCTGCATCCGCGCCTTCAAGACGCATCATGGCCCTGCAGGCGACTCCGACCCCGATGTTGATCCAGATACAAGCCGTTCGTTCTCAGGCCCAGGTTTGCCCGCCCACTCGCTGCCGTCACAACCTCAATCCTTGCCACGGGCGGCTTCCACACCGGTCGTCAATGCCGACTTTAGCCTCCGGTCACAGAGACGCCATGTCACGGTTCTACCAAAGTTCCTCAATATCGAACTGCCGACACTCGATCTCCAATCTCCCGCCTGCCCATTATCGGTGCTCTCCCATTACATTCACGAGGTCCCGGCGAATGTATTCACGCCGGCCGCCAATCGCGCGTCCCAACTCCTGCTCGTGGTCGTATACTTCCGTTTCGTGGCGCGCTTGCTCCATCCTGCGCTCTTTGTCGGTCCTGATGACAGAGTCGTCGTCTTCAAACTTCTGCTCTACGACGCATCAATAGCGGACCCTAATGTCTGGCGCTCAGTCTGTGCGCTCGCAACAGTCTACACTTCCGTAGTCCTCAGCGGATCGTGCGACGTGACGAACCTGTCTTGCGTCTCGCCAATGAATGCGCAATTTACAAACTCGGCCAATTCGCTTCTATCGATGCCCGCCAATGCCTGTTGGCCTGAACACGAACTGGAAATTGTCATGCTTCTCGGCTGGAATCTATACACACTGCAGCGCCTCCTGGGCTCCAGAGAAGAAAGTGCCTCGCTCGACACCCTGCTCAAACTCACGTCCCGATTCGGTCTACTAGCTTCGTGGTCACGACAACCGTCACTCCTGCCGGTGTTGGCCACATACACAATGCACGCAGACATCATCTCCGGAGTTAACTCTGGAACGCGGCCTGTCTTGTCCGCAATATACTCCGACATGCTCTCCTCCCACTTCCGGGGCGACTCTATATTCAGTACGGCAACTACCGGCGTTCCCATCGCCACACCACTCCTCCTCATGTTGTCCCAGATACTTGACCTTGAGCAAGAGTTAGAGGGCAATGACGACGGCGCCGGAGCGATAAATCTCATTCCGCGCATTGAAACAGTGTCGCGCCTTCTTAGCACCTTGGTTTTGAACCGGCACGTGCCAAATCCAACAACAATGCGGTGCTCGGAACTCTTCCAGCTCTCCATCCGAGCTTACTTGTCTTGTTTTGTGGCGCGTCCGCACGTTGTCGATACAGGGGCCGTTTACATTACTGCTCGAGACTCGCCCGGTGTGCGAGATGATGTAGCTGCGTTCTGCAAACTTTTCGCGACCGGCTTCCTTGCACTCCAACCATCCAGCAGACAACTGTCGCAGCCGGAGACGCTCGAACTCGAGCGTTGTTTGTTATGGTCACTCATGTTCATCGGCAGCATCGTCCCGCCGGACTTACATACCTTGTATGGGCGGTGTCGAGATATTATCCAGCGTGTCTTCCAAACATGCGTAAGCTTGGGCTCGTTTGGCAATTGGGGAATGGCATGGCGGATCGTATGCATCTGTTGGCGCGCTGACGTGTGGAATGTCGGTAAATCATTTCGGGAGGTACTTCGTGATGAATGTTGTGGGAATGTAATAATCATGTGACAATATTTTGTCTGTATGTATGTACAAAAGAAGCAGAAATTGGTAGGTATAGATGATAATGCTGTATTATAGAAAAAAAAAACCAGTACCTTTTTTGCCTATTGCAGCGATAGTACTCCTGCGTACAGTTCGCCCTTGTCGGACCTATATTAGTCAGCAGCTAATTTTGGCCTTGCTCATCCTGGGCCAGGACTCACGGGATCAAGACGACGCCATATTTTCCATCAATATCGCGAAGTGATGCGAGCACATTGCCAAGTAAACGTGCGCCAGCCGCGCCGAATGGATCGCCGAGTGCGAGTGCACCGCCGTTGGGGTTCACTGTTGTTGGTGAGACGTGCAGTTTGTGCATCAAGTCAATAACCTCCCTTGCAGAGGCTGCACGAAGACTTGCATTAACGGTGACGATTCAAAATAATAGCGAGAACGAACCAGCCAGGAGAGACTTACATTCGTGAATTTCCCAAACGTCGACGTCGTCCTTCGAAATTCCAACGTCACGAAGCATGTCCACGACATCGTCAATGTCCTCGACAACCTCAGAGTCAAGCAGCCGGCCGATTGGTCTTACGCCAATCTCAGCTGCCTTTTCCCTGGTCATGAACACGACCGCCGCCGCGCCATCCACTGGCGTTGCAACGTAGCCCTCGTCGACGTCGACCTCGCGCTGCTGCGCCTCCTGGATGCGGTCCTGGAGTTCGGTCAGCATCCAATCTTCTTCCGTCTCGTCTTTCGAATGTCCATTCTGCCTGGCAACAGGCACAGTCATGTCCAGCCAGAGCCCGTCTTCGAACGCCTTGACCGCGGCCCCGTAACTGCGATCGGTGTACTCCTTCTCTTGCTCCGCCGTCACACCCAGAATTTTGCTCGCTGCAGAGTGCTGTTTGCGTGGGTGGTAGTCCTTGGTCGCGGATTCGGCGCCGGCGACAATTCCGCACGTCATCGTGCCGGTCCTGATGCTCGCTGCAAGAAAAGTCGTGGGTATGGCCGATGATAACTGCGCGTGCGAGATCGTTGATATCTGGGTTGCCTTTGGAAACCCGCATTCTTCGAGCACGTCGGCAAACGAGAGGCCGGCACTGTTGCCTACGTAGACATTTTCGATATGGGGCTTGATGCTGGACTGGGTCGCTTTGAGAACGTGGCTAAGGAGGATGGACGGAGGGGTTCGGGCCAGACGACCTTTCAGTGCCTTTGTGAACGGTGTGCGGAGCGCTGACGTGATTACAATGTCTTTGGGCGACATGACTGCGGCAACACAACCTGGTCAGCGGTCCGGTAGTTTGAGCGTGATGAAGTCTCCTAATCAGTATAACATTTGGCGGAATGTTATTCGCGATACCTTAGAGAGCAGTTGGAAGGCTTTCTGGGAAAGATTCGAATCTCACTTTTTTTTTGGTACGCCTACATTCGCAGGGCACCACGCGGTTTTACTTTGTCCAAATCGCGCGCTTCACAATCAGACCCCAGCATTCTATACTAAATTCGTCCGATTCTTCCATTAATGAGTTGTCGAATTGATATTCAGTACTAATAAAAATCTATTACACCTCGCAAATTTATATAACTATCAGCAGTTGACTGACTGATCCGAATTCCATTGTTCATGACGTCATTATAATCATTCGAAAGATGGATGTTAGGGTTTTAACTGGGCATTTAAATGAAGTGTTTCGAACTTCGAATCAATTCAATGCCAGGCAAGCGAGTCCCTACAGGATCGATGGGTTCTAGTATCGCACAGCCAAATCGGTAGACGGCAATGCTATTTGAATGCCTTTCGCGTGCAGCAATCCAAAGTTGCCGGTTGGCGTCATTGTCATACAGCCACTCAAAGAAGATCGACCACTACTAGCCGAGGATACCAGCATCGGGTTAGGGTTAGCCGTCCCACTTTATCAGCGATGACGACCTAACCGGCACCTGAGGAAATTGTGCCCTTTTATTATAGCTTGCGAAAATATTAAATCTTCGAGAGCTCGATAGAAGTTTTAGTAAGATACCGAGTAATGGATATGCTATTCAATATTGGTTTGCCGAAAAATTGTGGCCTGAGTTTAACTTTGTTGGCAGCGGGTTACCTGCATGAAGCCAGGGGGCGATTTGGGACCTCACTAATCTTGACACAAGTTATCGAGCGGCTTTTTTAGGGCCCCCAGAAGGAAATTAATGTTATCAGAACAGGAGCCGTGATTGATTTATACTCTAAGAGTCTCTCATTTTATTTCTCGAGCCACTGTGTCACTCGGTTGAGCAGTAAAGATTGCTGGAGCGTTGCTGTCTTAGGACCAGGTAGCTGCCGAAAATTTGCAAGGTAACTAACTACTTGTTTGCAATTTACAGTGTACCAATCTTAAGATTGCACCGAGTAGCAGCAGAATGGACCGCACAGTTCAATGGTATCCACTACCGGTCTATAGCGATGCAATTGCAATTAAGGCATACGCACCAATTCCGTCATCCACGGCACCTGCACCGCTGCCGCTCTGTCTAGACGACAAACTCTTCATTGTGGAACAGTCTTCGTCGACAGATCCAGCATGGTATAGGGGATACCTGATAACTTCGCTGCCGGTTTCGACTCTCGGAAAATCGGTGATCGGCGACGACAATGTAGCCGAGCGGATTGCCGTGGGCATCTTTCCGGCCTCGTGTGTTACGCTTACTGAACCATCGTTGAATGAACGCACTCCGATTCTAGCTGCCTCCATCGACAGCGCGTTGCAGCCAGTAGACCTCCCCATCCTTGACGAAGTCGCAGCTGCCCTGAAAGAATGGTGCCCAACGCACATACACGATTTCTTCAGTCCGCAGACATCGACCAACACCAGACAAGTGACTCTCTCGACCCTCATCGGTGACCTGCTGCACACGAGAAAGTCACTACTACTCGATGACCTGTCGGATAAGGACAAATCAGAGGCCATCAAATCTGCAGTCTGGACGCTCGTCAGGGGCAACAAGCTGATGTCCGGCGATGTTATAGTGCGTAACGAGGAATCGGGTGCCCTAGTCACCGGCCGCGACGACGATCTCGTGAAACTCTTCAGAGATCAGCAAGTGATGGCATTGTCGACCCATAACTCGGTCCCCTCATCGGCGGCGCAAGGTCCACTGAGCGGTAACGATCTGTTGCACCTCATGATGCGAGTTCCTGGTATTGCCCTGGATGACGGCATGTCTGCCAGGTTTTACATTTGTAACAAGACACGGGCTATTACCGAGGCTGTGCAGGTTGATGCTGGCGTTGTCGATGTCAAAGTCCTGTTTGCTGACCTGCCGCCAGCAGTTGTCAAAGATGAAATTTTTATGGCCATCGAAGTTTATGAGACAATTTACATGACGACCCAGATGCAGCCTGTCGAGCCAGTCCGGTCGCAGTCATACACGATTCAGGGCCGCCGTGGGGTCGCGATCGGCGTGGTCGAAGTGGGGCGCGTGTTGCGCGAGAAGGCGGAGATAGAGCGAGAAATGGTGGTTCGCATGTTTGCGACTAAGCAAGTCGAAAGCACAAGTAACGAATGGCATGGAGGATGGGGTACCTTGCGAGCTCGTGTTTCCCAAGGAAGTTCTGATGGAATGTAGGAATTTTTTTTTGGGGGGGGGGGCTTGAAAAGCGACAATTTTGATAGCAGACTAACGAGGACAGCCAACGATCCCCAAAATTGGACAGAGTCCGGGTGTCTCTCAGGGCATTTGCTTCACCTTCCGGACTAGCCCTGACGACGGTCTTGCCGTCGGTGTTTGCCGATATGTTCGCATGTCCGAAAGCACTCTTTGCGACCGCCAGCACTATCCCACGAAACGAACTATATCTCACCCTGGGCGGTGTCTCATTCGCATCGCACGTCGTAAAGTCAAAAGCATTATACTATATCACCCTATCCTCGTCCTCGGATACGTCGATGCCTATCATGTTCCGCGATGCTGAACAACAAAAGCCGTCCAGCATATGGACATCCTGCCTCGTGAGTCGCGACGAGACAATTGGTGAGTCCGTATGCGTATGGCCGCTCGGTACTAGCAGTACCGACGTCGTCATCATCAACGTGCATGCCGTAGACGGTCGTATCATCGGCCGCGCTGTGTTCCGGCTCTGGATAGACAGCGTTATCGTTAAAGATGGACTATGGACCTTATCGGTCACGAACTCTCAAGGCCTGCGAGTTGGCACTCTGGATATTACAAGCTATCTTGTGTCCACAACACTTTCGGCAGATGAAACGTTGGTCGCTCTAAACCGGTGGCGAATGGCTCGGAACTCGTCCACTGGACAAGCTATGCTGCTGAACGTGCTGAAACAAGTGGATTACGTCGACGAAACTGAGATCGTCAAGTTATTACGACAAGTTCTCGACTCTTTATTTGGTATATTGGCGTGGAAAAGAGGGGACGTTGAGGTTGAGGACAGCGTCTTTGCGGCCCTTGTCCATGTCTTGGACGTAACTAGCGAGAAGTAAGTTCGTTTAAGTATTTTGCGGGGAAGCCCGAATGTTAACCGAATTAGGGGAGTCAACGTCACGTCCATGCTTGATGACTATATTAGAGAACTCTTCAATTATCCGATTGCTCTAGCACCACTCCTGTATGGCTACCAACGTCTTCTCTCTAATCACATCGACCCTGATGTCGGCGCGCACGTTCGCAGCTTGCTTAAGATCGGAAAATACATACTCCGACTCATCCGTGTCTCATACCTTAAATATCAGTCTCAAGAGTCCGTCTCTGCTGCATTCGGGACATTCCCAAAGATACTGCGCCACCTGTTCCAGCAACTATGTCGCATTGTCGAGCAGGAAGCGTCTAACCATGTCGATCCAGAAACTTCCGCCACAGTCGTGGCACACCAGGCCTTAGCGCTGGATCATTTTGCTGAGTATCTCTGCGAACTCAGGTCTTTTTTTACAGAGAGCGAACTTCTCGAGCTTGCGATCGATTTCATGGAGTCAAGTGCTTCCGGATGCAGCTCGAACCCACAACTAGCAATGCATCAACTCGTACTCCTACAGTCCTACACGAATCTTTGGCTTTTCTCTTCATCCACAGCCGAGGTCCAAAAGGAGCTCGCATCACAGACTGTAGTGTTGATAAGACCCTATCTAAGTGCTCCCACGAACGACGATTTGGCGACACCGGCAGCATGGAACTCGTGGAAAGAAAAATTACGACTTTGCTGTTCAGTTCTCGCACACCAATTCCGAATTCTCTGGCCACAGCGCCAGTCATGTCGAGAGACATGCGGGCTATACGTCCAATTGCTGCCTGATGTGGCCGCGACATTCGTCGCACTGCAACGGAAACTCAAAGCTCCAGTTACAGGAGCTGGAGCTGGAGCAGCTCCCAAATTTAACCACGAATTCTCGTTGTTATTCCCAGAAAAATTTCCATTCCCGCCTCCACGGCCTGTTGATACGAATGCGAAGAAGGTACCATTCGATGAGTTGTCAATTGAATTGACACTGTTGCAAGCAGTATTATCCGAATTCGCAACGTTTGACACCAGCTTGAGCAGCAATGACGGTAAGACTCTGACAGAGCAAGAGGCCATCACATTAATGAGTAATGTGCTGAGTATGTGCAATGCCGTGATTCGAGGAGATGCGTTCCCCATAAACTGGATTTCCGTGTACAGTCTTTTGCATTGCTCTATTTTCTCGTGCATGGAATTTATTTCGCTTGTCCTTCTCGAGCTATTCGTGCCGCGTAGCGAAGAGCAAGACCAAGAGACTGACAAGGTTGCGGATCTATGGCACACATTCTTCAGGACGTTGATCACCCTAGTCGGATCCGAAGCATTAGCAATCGAATCCTTTGCCGCGCAGAAACGACTTGCGGTTTCGGCTATCGCAGGGGACTTGCGCGAGCGCGGCGCAATCCTACTTTCAAAGATGTGGGACGCCATAGGCAATGATGCGTCTCCCGAAGAAACATTGTATAACGTGCATCGCGTAGGCGGGTTTCAAGCACGATTTATAACACACGAGTCGTGCGGTCGATATGCTTTGGTTGGACAAATTATCGAGTTGTGGGGTTCTCAGGATAAGGTCGTGCTAGCAAACGCTCTTGGTGTGCTGAGGAGTATGATTGTCTGTGAGTGGAACGTTAAGAAGAAATTGGACGATATCCAGAGTGACATAATTGACGTGAGCTCCCCTCTGCTACTTCAGGAATGATTTCGTGTTTTGTATTTTGTTTTTAACCTGGGTTATAGGCATTGGGGTCCAAATTCAAAACGTTTCCCTTTCTGATGGCCGATTCTTTCTCGAGAGGCGCATTCACTGACACGCTGTTCGAGCATTTCCCCGTCGCTGGCGATGCTCTCGGGGTCGAAGCCCGCAAGTTACTAACGACGGTATCGCGATTTTTGGAGCTCTCAGTAGACCTTCACAGTCTCCCCAACAACGATGCGTACGATGATGATCGCAGCATCTGTACATTGAGTCTCATGAAATTCTTGAAAGATTTGGGTCGCGAGGACGCGTTCGTCCGATATGTCCATGAGCTTGTTCAAATGCAGGAGCGTGCGGGGCACTACGCCGAAGCTGGCCTGACGCTTCGCTTACACGCGCAAATGTACGACTGGCGCACCGACCTGCAGCTTCCGGCACTAGCGGCACCGAAATTTGCAGCCCAGACATCGTTTGATCGCCGCGAGCAGCTGTACTTGCAAATGGTAAAATATTTCGGAATCGGAAACGCACCCGAACTTGCCATATCGACTTACAAAGAACTCGCACGTGTCTATGAATCCATATCCTTTGATCTCGACAAATTGGCGACAGTAACGGCGTCAATGGCAAAAATATATCAACAAGAATTATCTGCCTCTGCTGCACGGCCACAACCGCAATATTTCCGAGTTGCGTATCATGGACTCGGGTTCCATCGCACCGTACGGGGCAAGCAGTTTATTGTGCAAGGTAATGAGTGGGAGAAATTGTCCGAATTCACAGAGAGATCACAGAAAATGTATCCTGAAGCAACCATTGTGACGACGGCGACGCCGACGAATACGGCAGTGAACAAACATATATCGTCGGCATCGACTTTGTCAAGCCATTCTTCGTCCATCAGTTTCGATGCTGAAGGGTCGGCAAATGCTCCAGGCCAATACTTGCAAGTTACTGCCGTCAGCCCGGAACCTGCCGATGCTTTGGCGGACGCGGTCGGCATCAAACCAAACGAGCGAGACTTCTTTTTGCGCAGCGATTTGCGTCGGTTCTCGGTGTCCCGGCCGGTCAAATCGGAGATTCGGGCTAGCTCCAATCCGGCAGATATCTGGGTAGAGAAAGTCGTATTTACGACCAAAGAACCGTTCCCGACCATTCTCCGACGAAGCATGATTGAGTCTTCAGAAATAACGCGGGTTTCGCCCCTCTCGAACGCTGCCGGGTCGGTCATCCAGAAGACCAGTGAGATCCTGCACATTGCCCGCCACGCGCTGTCGCACCCTGACGAGTCACACAGTGCCCAACTGAGCATGGTTGTTTCGGGCGCGGTCGACGCGCCGGTTAATGGTGGCATACAGCAATATCGCGCGTTGCTGACAAGCTACGCGACCAATGACGACGCGGACTCGAGAGAGCAAAAGAAGAGGCTCGAGTGCGCGATTGTAGATTACGTCGCTGTGCTGAAGTACGCGCTCATTGTTCACGCTCGGGTTGTGTCGTCGGCGCTTAGGCCTCTACATGACAGTCTTGTCGTGCTGTTTGAGCGGAATTTTAAGTCAGAACTGCAGCGTTTGGCCGACGAAGGTCGAGTTATCGATGGCACGGACACAACACGAGCTGGAGCGCGAGTCGCTCCGACGGTGGCCACGAGTGAGGACGCGAAAAGCGTACTAAGTGATCTCACACCACAGATGACTACCGTGTCTACGACAGGCTCGCATCACCAGTCGCAAGGCAACAGTAGCGCTACGACGTCGGTCGTGTCGAAAAATACTGCGGCAGCAATGCAACCACCGGTGGCAGCTCCATCACGGCCTTTTCAGATGACGCAGTTAAACCAGCCATCCACGATCTCGCTGGCTCTCGATAAGAATGGGTCTGTCACGAATCTATCAGTTTCAATAACTAATTCGTCACAGCACGAATCGGTACATTCAGGGGTCTCTGCATCTGATAAGGGTTCTAGCGTGATCGTGCCAGGTGGTGGTCAATATGGCAGTATCGCGAATCGGATGGGGCGGCGGATTAGCAAGATGAAGTTTGGCTCAAGCAAACGCAGTGTGACCAGCCTGGAAAGTTTGTAGGAAACAGCTATTGTGGGGAATGAGACACTACGTGCAATGAAAGGTCACGATTGTACCGTCGATGTATAATTTTTGTTTATTCGACCGATTAGATCATGCCCAGTTTACAAACCAAAAGAAAATCCATGTACAATCATAACGCCATAAGGGTTTCGTGGAAATATCAGACTACTCGATACGGAAAGGATGGGCCTCTATCAATAAAATGAGTTAGCGCGAATTTAATTACGCAATGGCGGGGCGCCGCAATTCAAGCATACCTGTACTTAAGACCCATTCATCTAAGTTAAGTCTATCCGGGTCATCAAAAATCAAAAACAAATACTTCAGCGTCTCTGCCAAAAAGAAGCTCTCGGAACTATCGACCGCTATGCCACCGCCGTCTGGTAGTGTGACGTCCTGGATCTCGCCAAAGCCATATGTTACCTTTGAGAATTTGCGTAAGCCTTCAAAGGCCGACCAGGCCCATTCCTGATATTTCGGATCGCCAGTAACTCTGTACGCGTAGAAATACCCTTCGATGACCTCGGGTCGGAGGAAATATCTGGCGTCAGACACCCAAAATCCCAGTTTGCGCACTTGCTCGTGCTCGTGCGGACCAGGTGCCGAAATAGCCCAACGCACCTGCTCGTACCCGCCATCGAGGACATGCTGGCCGGTCGCGGGGTCTCGGCGTGGAGGTTCCCAGACGAACGATTCCGGGCCGAGACCTGTCGCGGTTACATAAGTAGCATGACAGGTTTCGAGCACCTCAAGACCGAAAGTAACAAGGTCGTTGCGCTGTAAGTACCTCCCACCAAGAATAAGGTTGCCGGCGATGTAACAAGTAAGATGGCCCATTTCGTTCATATACGTGCCGTCAAAGTACTGGGCAATGAAGAGATAGCCACTTTCGCGTCGCTTGCCGTCTGCTCGATAAGAGTCTGGCGGCGTACCCCTGAACGCGAGACGTTCCATTGTCGATGTCATGGCTTGTTCCCAGCGCTTGCGATATCGCGACGCATGCTTGTCCCGCGGCGCGAGTATGGCAGCTTTGATCAAATATTCGTAATAAGAGTCATGGCCAGCTCCTAGGGACACGGCGTGGCCCATCGAATAGCCTGAGAATGAATCCATGGGCGAGTCAATCAAGCCGTCGAACGTCTCCTCATTACGGTTCCACACGAACGAGGCCCAGGCCCGGGTCGCGTTGTGTACGTAGACTGGATCCGTGGCGTGCTGGCTTAGTCGATAATATTCCAGCCAATTTGAGCCGGCGCGGGCTGGCGTGACAGCAAATGAGATTTCTCTGCTAGCGCGTACGTTGCCTAGCGAGTCTGGCTCGTGCGAACCCAGATGTGCCGTGAAGTTGACACGAGGCCATGGAATGCCCAGTGGTGAGTCGAATGCAGGAGATAATTTTTCTGCCAGCTTGACGGCCTTGTGCAATATGTCTTCCCGATACTGGGGTTGTCGCGGGATGGGGCCGACGAGCGTGCCGGCATCGAGGATGTCGACCGCGGAAACTAGTGATCCGAGATACCTGATTGTGGTCTCGAACGGATCCACAAGTGTGCCGTCGTGCTTGTCGAAATCAAGCGTGTTGACGATGTAGTCTAACGCCTGTACGACCTCGGTGGTCAAGTTCATGACCATTGCGGTGGTGAGCGAGTCGACCAACGTGGCTGCGAACCCGTTCCGAGTGGTCTGGTACTTGCCTGTGACCGGCAAGACCTCGTCTTTGCCCCATGCCACGTCTTTGTACCTCTTGAATGCCCATTTGAACTCTGCCCGGACTGCTTCAGCGCGGGCTATACTTAGGTCAGCGTTGGTCGAGTGCAGGGCGGCGTGTGGCACCGAAAATTGATATTGGATCTTGTTGTGGGCCGGTCTGAAGGCGTGAAATATAGCGCGCAGAACAAGTACTAGTACCAGGGCGAGTCTGCCCGTACAGAATCGTATTAGATGATGGTAATCTTTAGCCGGACTAGGACTTACAATATGTATTTTCGGCGGTTGGAGCCTCTCATGCGGTAAAGCAATAGTCGCCCTGGCCTCCAGGGCCTTGATTTAGTGGCAACGCGGGCCATTGTTTTCTTAATTTAGAGGGCGGCCGTAATATCGGCTGTCATAAAGAAGAAATAACTATTCTATTATTAAGAATGTTTAATTATTTGGACCTTTTTGCATGATTCATAAACAGTAACCCCAACCCTTACCAGAGTGGATTACGAGATTTTCACAGGCACACAGCTTTAACACGAATAACGTAAGAATAACTGGATAAACTGCGTCTTCTGTTCACTGGGCTCTTATCGCATTGAATGCCCAGTTTGATCTTTCGCATCACAATCACCCGTTTGACAATGCGGCGTTCGAGGTGGGTAAGCCCGTCGCCCATATGCCTCGCGGGTTGATTATCAGGTACAGGACCGGTGCGCGAGTGTGCCCAACCCTTCGGCAGGATTCACATCGTTGCACTTCATCTCTCAGCTCTGTAACGACCCACGTATCGTTAAGCTGCTATTTAAAACGAACCCTTCATTGGCATTCACGGAGCATCTTGCTTGCCTCTCTTACACGGATCAAGCCGTTGTCGCCCAAAACACGCTTCTCCAAGGGAAGCTTTCCAGGATCGAATTTTTGTACACGATAATATTATGACGTCCCCTGAACTCACTTATATGATGCTGAAAACCCACTCATTTTCTTTCACTGGAAAAATTTAAAATTATATAAGTATTTATGAGCAATTTTATTTTCTCTTTGCTTATTTAAAACAAAAAAGTGGCATTGCGTTTAGATTACCTCTAGAAGGGTTAGGGCCAGTGCCTTTTGGTTCTTTCAAAAAACTCCTCAATAGTATAACGATTCAGGTTTTGTTTGTTTGTTTGTTTGATCTCCCTGTAAAGGGCGCAGCAGTAAATATTTGGGTGAGATGTTGTTAGTCACTATCATCTCGATTCTAGATATACACCAAGGATGTCCCGCGACGACATTAAGGGCGAGATCGCAAGATTGAAGAAACGCATAGCTGAACTCGAGCTCGAACTCGAAAACGGCGGTGGCGAGCTGGACAAGACTTCATGCGACAACAGAGCGGTGCCGGAATTGGGGTTAGATGAGTATGTTCGATACGGTCGACAAATGCTAGTGCCGGAGATCGGCAAGAATGGGCAGATTGCACTCAAGCAGACAAAGGTTCTGGTGGTTGGTGCCGGAGGACTCGGCTGTCCTGCCCTGCTTTATTTGTCGGGGGCCGGGTTTGGCACGATCGGGATTATGGACCATGACACGGTGTCGCTGTCAAACCTACCCCGACAAACACTGTATTCGACTGCGTCAATCGGGAAGTTGAAGGTGGATGTCGCTCTCGATGAGTTACGATCACGCAACGCGAATGTGAAATACGTGAGTCATCCTGTCGCGGTGATGCATGACAATATATTTGAGATTGTGCGACAGTATGATATTGTACTAGACTGTACGGACACACCAATGACGCGATATCTACTAGGAGATGTGACAAGGTTATTGAACAAGCCTCTAGTTTCCGCCTCAGCTCTACGTACTGAAGCGCAACTAGTGGTTTTGAATGTGGGTGCGGACGGGCCCTGCTATCGATGTGTGTTCCCCGATCCGCCACAGCATGTTGAGGCCTGCTCGGATGCAGGGATCATTGGTCCGGTTGTGGCAGTCGCTGGCGTGTTGCAGGCTCTGGAAGCTATCAAGTTGGCGTCGGGGCACCAAGCCGGTCAGGAACCGACGATGACGTTGTTCAGTGCCATCCATGGGCGACCGTGGCGGTGTGTGAGAATTAGGGGACGGCAAAAGACGTGCATGGTTTGTGGGGACGCGCCGATCGTGTCGGAATCCGACATAACAACCGGCAAGTACGATTACGCAGAATTCTGTGGAAGTTCATTGGACAGTAGTCAGTATCCGGACATTGACTCAAGTCATTCAATAAGTGTTAGGGATTTGCATCTACAGATGAAGTCGCCTCATGTGCTGTTGGACGTTCGCGACAGGTCGCAATACGGGATATGTAATCTACCAGGTTCGATAAGCCTGCCCCTGTCGGACATATTAGGCTCTTCCGAGGGCGGTGAAACAGCGCTCGCGGGTGTTCTTGACAAGGTTAAGTCAGTATCAGTGCCGTTGTTTGTTATTTGCCGGTTCGGCAACGATTCGCGGACCGCAGTCCAATTGTTGCGGACCAGATATAGGCTCGCGAACGCATTCAATGTGATTGGAGGACTGTATATGTGGAGCGAGCACGTCGACCGCGGTTTTCCCATGTACTAGTTGGTAAACGCTTGCGAGCAATAATATTGGATGCTAGCCGCAGGCGTTTATTGGAGTTGCGAAGATGGTATCACAGGCATGATTGCATGATAAATGCGCGTTTCACTAAATGGGATTGGTTCGAGCGCATAGGATAGGCGTGGATAAGGTTACGGTACCTACAAAATTTTTCGCAAAACTGAGATCCTAATCGTAAAGTGATTGTATAGTCTACCAAAAAATCGTATAGTAATCGTAAGTTATTTCTAATTAGGATTCTGGTGCTCAAGCGATCGACGCTTCTGAAGAGGGATGGCTGCAAAGGTGGTAGAGGGTCCACAAAGACGAATACCCGAGAATGGCAGCTACTGCCAGAGACTACCTCGCGAGTCCAGCCTCTGAAGTGGTTGCTGAGAGATTATTTAGTGGCGGAAGGGAATTGTTTGGATTAAGAAGGCATTCGATGCAGTCGGGCCGAACCATGAGACCGCTTACTTTACTTGCAGACCACTAATCAACAGTAGCTGAATAATTTTGTGCCTTTTTGTATTTAATTTATTTGGTTTTCCTCCAGGTGTGCGTAAGTGCATTTCAGAGCAGATAATGAATCAGGTGCATGGGTATACGATTTTGCGAGTAACCAACCACAGGGCTCGTATAGTTTAGTAACCGTATTGGGCTTTACGAATACGAATAATGATTAATCGCATCCACCCCACCCCTAAATGCACACTTTAACAGACACGGGAACTCTTGGGTCCAATGACAGTCATAATCTTGACTCACGTCCGGATTTTGCATCAGAACTGACTATAATGAACCTGCAGCGGGTAAGGGTTAATAAACTACACGCAGTCAATATTAATAGCCGTGCACCCCTTAGCTGAACATTTAAGCAGCCTTATTGATAAATAATAACCTGTTTATACAATAAACTAAATAAAGTAATATATGTGGCGCTGTCACCTTGGTAACCAATCTGAGGGGCATGGCCTTGCTGTACTCCTAATTTGTTCGAGCATTTTTCAAATCTGAGCTGCTTGCCGCTTGAAATAAAATCGTTTTTGTACTCGGCCATCACCAAAGCAATTATCGGCGCACTTCTTATGTGCACGTAATAGGATATTGATCCTGTCGTCGACGCCGGTTACTGGAAGTCAATTGTTTTGGCATTCCGCGAACATCCTGATCTAGATTGTTACACACTTTTTGGCTAAATATTTCACGTTTAATATTATTAAAACATTAACTAGATGGTGGCCACCTAGGCTATATACACAATGATATTATACACTCAAAATATCCAAATTAAAAAAAAAAAGAGCAAACATCTATTTCGCAGAAAAATATGCTAATTGTATTAATCTTTGGCCTCATGTAATCCAGTGCCACTGACGTCAGTCACGGCCATTGGTAGTCGCCCTGCGCCTGTGGTTCTAATCCATTCAGTTTCTATACGTAAAAACAGCCATATCCACCGTCTAAAAAGTTCCATGATTTCAAGTGCAAATACGCTGCCTTCTTGGTCGTTGAAAAAATACAAGTGAGGCGAGACTTTCAAACTCCACGTGAACCTATCAGGGGCGGTCAGCAAAGACAAAGTTTCTTTTTGGCAAATGAATGTGGTCATACCGCAGGATAAAGTCCAGAAATACGGCTGCGTAATAAACATATGGCGAGGGAAAGTACAATATCGAGCGCAATCCTTTGTGTGGCAGTTGTGAGTTCTTGGCCGACACGACCTTAAACATTGTGAGGTCCCAATCTTTAGTCACGTCCCAGTAGAATGAGAACAACGAATTGATAATCATACAGAGGACCCTTGGTTGTGCACATATATTAGTTGAGATTTCGACGTAGTGCCAAATGGAGAAACATACCATAGATTGTATCGGGTCAATGCACCAAACTCAGGACTTGCATCGGACCTCTGCATGGCGGAGAGGACGATGACGGGAAACGTGGTCGAATATTTGGCGGCGTTGAGCAGATGCGCAAAATCTCGACCACCGCTTCGTAAATAGTCGGTCAGACATTGACGGAAACGGATGAGGTAGGGGATTGCGATTAATGTTGGCACGACGTACTTGCCGCCGCAGGTTCGATCAGGCATGGACGCGACCGGCTTGTTGGACACAACCATGCAAGTCATGACCCACATGTCGCCAAGGACTTTTGTATAGGAAGTTAGTGCATCGGCTAGAAGGATATCGGCAAATCTAGTATCGCGATCAAGTCCACCAAACAAGATTCTGCGCATTGTTCGCAAAAACCGGTATCTGCCGGACTTGTGAAACGCGTAACCAGGATAGAAGAATATGGCAGGGACAGCGACCAGGCAGGACAAGGCCCATATATCTAAGCTCAAGAATGTGAAATAGGTGGAACCATTCGATGCCATGCAAAAGAAGGTCGCACTGACGGTGTAGACAAACGTCAGTATTGCTGCGACCTCGTACACTGAGCGATATAATGGAGGTCCGGATCTTTGCTGGTTGAACCGTAACAATGACTCGACATCGATGTGCAGGTTTGTGAGATAATGTAGCGTTAGCGCCCAAGCCCAGATGCCTATATTTTGGTTTGTCAGTCATGGATATGATGTGACATAAATGGACAAAGATGATACCTAATATAAAGGTTGACACTGCTCGGTAGGGCAGAGGAAAATATGAGCTAAACAGGGAGGCATCGACCGACGACTGTTCGGCAATTTGTTCGTGTGCCAGTTGTTCGGACATTTGACACGCGCTTTTTACTCCAGGACAGTTGCGCCCAAACGAAACTGTTCAATGATTGTGCCAAGCAAAATAATCCTTAGTCCAGGCCCAGTCCGGACATGATATAGCCCAAACAGTCTACGTTAGAGGTCCTGTTGACGGTTCGACCAGCTCGAGGCTTGGGATGCACTTATATTAGTATATTACACAAGGAGTGAGCTGCATACAAAAGGACGCAGCGCCGGCGCTAACCTAATATGTACTAGATGCAGGCGCCGCAGCAAACCATCTCCAGGGGTACCCTTGCCCAGGTACGAACGACTCACAGTTGTGTAAGCAACCGCGGTTACTAAAAGTTAACTCCACTTCCCATCTCAGGATCAGTTCAGCACCAAGTCCAAAGTCACCCGCATGGCGTCGCCAGAGTCTGTCAGGAAGGGTTCACCAGGGGACGTATTTTCGTTTGCGTCTGCCGCTGATATTAGTAAGTTGTTGTGGCTAATATGGAACAGACAGACGGACAGGGACGGCTGACCAATGTTTATCGGTTGTTAGTTCGTGCGAGTCAGAAAGATGGTTACGTAGAGTCAGTTTTGAATGACAAGCTGTCCGCGGCCGTGCGGCATATTTACGGTGGGTAAAAACTTGAGTTGAAAAAGAAAGTGCAATCTGAAACTGGAATGCTGACGACAGAAAAAAGGGACGCGGATGTTGCATCGATTCAGTACCGAGGTGTCGCTGTTGGCAGGGGTGATGTACTTGAGCTTGACGACGCTGACAGGATCGCGGACATTGGGTGAGGAATATTGTGATATTTTCCTTGTGAACAAGGACGGTGACTCACTTGTTGGTTTCAAGGTTAGTATTGCGAGAGAAATGATCAAGCGTAGTAGCTTTGACTGACGTTTTGTGGTTCAAGAAACGGTTTGGGTATATCCTATCGAGTACGTTGGTTCCGTACATTATGCAAAAGAGTCTGCCAGGACTTCGACGGAGGCTGCGTCAGCAGATCGATAAGCTAGATCGGGTCGATGATGCGGAGGGGCAACCAAACTTACAAACCCGATTGCGTCGGGTGTTATTGCGGAATTTGGTGAGCGTGACGTCGGCGGATACGATCAAGGCGGTTCATTTGGCGGTATTTTATTTCTATGGGTCGTATTATCATTTGACCAAGAGGGTATGGGGCATGCGATATATTTTTCCTCGACAGTTACAGGACCATGAGCAACGACCGAGTTATGAAATACTGGGATTGCTGCTGTCATTCCAATTGATTGTCAAGACATTGCGGGAGTTACGACTGATGCTGCCGGAGGTTTCAACCGAACAAGCCAAAGAAGAAGATAACATGAGGACGACGATAGCGGCGGTTGTCGACCGACCAGACACGCAAGTCCCTATTGACTTGTCAGATCCGGACCAGCTCGCGTTCATACCGGAATCCAGTCGAAGATGCACACTCTGTTTGTCTTACATGACCGATCCGGCCGCAACGCCGTGCGGACATTTGTTTTGTTGGTCCTGTATTTGTGAGTGGTGTGGTGAAAAACCCGAGTGTCCGCTGTGTCGCCAGCCAGCCAAGGAACAGAATTTGCTCTTGCTCAGGTGAACTGTGGGTGCGAAGTTGGGCCAAGACAGGAATATCCGCATAGAGAGAGTGCCGCCGCAGAGGGTTCTTGCTGGCTCGCTTCGGGGGGGCAGGGAGAGCGGGAGGGCAGCGGCCCCAATTCGGAGGACTTCCCCATGAGGCAGTGTAATTAAATATTATTTTTTCCGAATGAGGCATTGTGATTAAAATATTTGTTTTACCAAAAACTACTCCTGATGGTAAGACATTAATCAGAATTCCTATTCGAGACAGCGGGGGGGTTCCAATAATGGCCAACAATGGGCCGCACATGGTCACGGTTACCGATTCCGGATACCAATGAAGTAAGAGATCGACGCCCCTGGCAGGGGCCACAAAAGTCTGGTGAGACAGGACGATGATGGAATGCGATCTATTAGTAAACACCACGGGGTAGTATGTATTAGATATTAGATTTCTAGGGATATGTACAATTAAGCAAAGCAATAAAAGGCCCCATCCCAAACATAGATACAGAAAAATTAGATACGAAGCAAGATGATGAAACACAAACAGCGAATACACTACTGGATCAGTCCCCCTCCACCGACACGGTCGGCGTAGTGGCCCGGCGACCTTCCGCGGACCATGATGCCACCTGTGGCAACACGCTGGATCTCGAGGTACCGGATGCCGCCGTTACCGTTTGTGGCCTGTTCTGGACCGCCTGGGCCGCTGGGGCTGTTGTCGCAACAGGCAGACTCGTCGACGGCAGCATAGAGGATGGCGACGACACGGAACATCTGTTGGGCCGTGTTCTTGCGGCCATTGTTTGCGGTTGCGCGCTTGAACTGGATGCGCTCGAAACAGACTACCTCGGCACCGGTTTCGTGAAAGGTCGGTTCGGTGGGATCGAAGTTCGTCGACGAGGACGAGGACGAGGACGAAGATGAAGACGACGACGACGATGAGGCCATTGGCTGACCATTGTCATCGCTATTAGATGTAGCCTCGGCCGTGTTATAGTAATAGTAGTCTGGTGGTGCGGCCGCGGCAGGCCTGTCGAGTGGCACAAAATCATCCAGGAACCTGCGGTGGCCTAACGAAGCGGTTGTTGCTGCTGCTGCTGATGCTGCCGGATGACCAGCGACGAGCGGAGTGGGAGCGATGCGGCCGTCACTGAGAGTTGGCCTGATCGTTGCGATGACGGGCTTTCGTCTTGGGCCGTGGTCTCGCTTGGAAGTGTGCTGGACGAGGTCGACGGGCCTGCCGTTGACCTCGTCCTCGGCCACGACGGTGACGGCAAAGAACTTGACGCGGACGACTTTCTGGGCGCCATTGCGCAAGTCGAGCCCGATGCTAAAGGTGTGGTTGTCGACCGTGAGCCGGCGCGCGCCGCAGCGGGGAGCGGGCAAGGCCGCGAGCGGAATGTCAAAGACGACGTTGATGGTGATGGACAGGTAGTTTCGGCGGTAGGCGATCCAGCGCGCGGCCTCGAACCGCAGACCGCGGCTGATGGCAGCGTTGATCTGGACCCGGACAGGGTGCAGACTCGGCTGCTGCTGGTTGTGGTGCTGATTGTGGCGGGACGGCGGCCGACTGCCGGAGAAGGACGACGTACAGAGGAGGGAGCGGGAAGCCCGGGGGAAGATGAACTGAAGTCCGCTCAAGGGGGCTCCGGCGGATGCAGCTGTGGACGCGGACGCGGACGCAGACGATACCGAGGCGACGGAGGCAGCCAGGGCCGGATGCAGGGCCGCCAGGGCATGGTGGTGGTGATACTGCGGCGCGAGCGAAGGCAGAAGTGCGGGCGGCGGCGGCGGCGGCGGTGGTGGAGGAGGACGATGGGCGGACGTGGCCATGGAACAGCGAGCGGCAAAGGAAATTTCAGGCAGACAAGCGCAAGTCACAACAACAAACAAACAAACAAACAAAAACAAACAGAAGAGCGTAGGACAGAACTTGGCCGGCGTAGGACAAGTATTTATCGGCCAGCAGCAGGAAAGATCGGCCAAGTTCTGCCCCAGCACACCGTCGTACAGAACTGGGCCGGAACCGCGCACAGACAAATCCACGTCCGAGCGCAAACCCCAGACAGATTAGACAGACCAGAAAAGGAAATCGGCACATGCAGGCAGTTGCCCGGGAAACAGCAGCAGCAGCCCTGTTGCACGTGCGCGTCTGGGCGGTAGGCGAATTGTCGATGTGTGTGCTTTGGCAACGCCAGCCAAGTCTCTTGCAGGCACAATAAAGTGTAAAGTGGTATTGTGGCCGGTGATGTGTGTCTGGGCCAAAGCGGAGTGTGTCCCCGAGCACTAATTCCCTAACCCACCAGTGGCGAGATTGGGCAGGTGATTCGATCTTGAGGGGTTTGTGTTATAAATCAGCGTTCGTGGTTTAGCGGTAAAATTCGTCGTTGCCATCGACGAGCCCCCGGTTCGACTCCGGGCGGACGCATTTTTTAATATGTTTTTGCATCCAGCACCGTATGATACGTGCTAAATTATTTATTTTATTATTAAACTCCTTCAAAATGCATAGTTATCGAAGTTCTCGTTCACAATCTCATTAGTTAAAAGATTTATAGAATCTCGTCTTCGCAGTGTGTTACAAGTCCATCAAAACTTGAATCAGTTACTAAAATTATAATGTACGAGAAGTATATATGATTACACAAGAGGTCAAACACTGACTATTTGATCTCATCATTCTCATGCAATTCTACTGCCGCGCCATGTGTATTTGTCATAGACCTGTGCAAGGGTCCAAAAAAATATACAGTCTAACGAACGATGACCGTGGTTGTTAAACTATTTCTACATGCAAGTCAAAATTAATTCTTGTCTGATACCTATCTCTCTCTGACAAACTTATGGAATCGTGTCCTTCCGGTGTTAAGGGCCCCAAATGCCAAAATTTCGCACAGCGAATCTTTGTCAATCAGAACAGGTTCTGTTCGGATATCTTCAGTCGCCACGTGATCGGCCGGGAAACAGTCTCCTATCGTGAGACCCAAGTCCAAGCTATCGCCTTCTACAATCATTTGCCCATTGGCGACGAGCGTCTATAGAGTTGGTTAGTATGGCAATATATTCAACGGCTATGCTTTGTTGCTCACTTTTTTCTTCGTATTTACTCGGCCGGTGGTTGAGTTCTTACGGAATATTTCAATTCTTGCCACCGCCATGGTTCCGAACCAGGCATGGCCTCTGAAATAATACGGCCCAAATGGACTGATCCTCCAAGTCCGACTCATGGCAGCTTCAAATAAACCGCGTTCTGTGGCCGACCGGTTGCTAGTACTTTCATTCGTGGTTGGATTCCGAAAGCCGGGGTCCTCAGTGAGAAAGAGAAGCATGACAGCACGACATCCAAATTGGTTCAGCCACAGCTTCATATCTCGTCGCAATTGGTCGTACGCCTCGGAAAGCCCAACCTCAATAACGAAGGTCAACACTGAGCTACCCTCATCACTCAAATAGTTGATTCCGCCATCTGGAGTTTTGATTGACGTGCCTTCGTCGTCCGTAATGCTATATTCAGAATCTCCGATCTGAAAAATCCGCTTGCATAATTCCCCCTTGTTAAGCCGATTGAGAGTGGCTCGTACTGAGTCCCAGATCAAGCCATGCAGCCCGATCGCTGACGTGCTATGCAGTGCTGTGGGAACCGTATTGATAATGACCCTGCAATCAACAGCCGAATATTGAACTCGAGGATATCTGTTGCTGGTTAGTCGTACATTTAAGAAAGTTAGTTAACCCCCACCTGGCATCGCCATATAGCCCATGCACCTGCTCCTCAAGCCGTCGAAACAAATTCGGCGAGAGTTGTACATCATGCCTTTTTTCGGGCTCATTCGTCTTGAGGAAGTCTAAGGCGCGCTGATAACAGTGCTCTTCATTATGAACACCAGCCATTTCCACCGACATGAGACTCTGCGGAATGCCAACGCTTGCATGAGATTCTGCCTGATCTTTTAGACACATCCTCCATGTTCTGGCTACCTCGCCCTTGCCAGGCTTCCACGCGTGCGGTGCCGATCGCTGCCGGAAGCGAGCGTGTGCGCGATCCGAACTTTTCTTCACCATCAACTAAATTCATTTTGAATAACGTTGCAGTACATGTAAGAGGTACGACAATAAATGCTTCTTTGATGGCCGAGTATAAAGACGATTTTATTTTATTTCAGGCGGCAAGCAACGTTCGATTGTAGGTTTGAAAAATGACCACGATGGTGGTAAACTCGAATATAAGGAACATGCCATTCATGCCAACTCAAGGACTGGTTACCAAGGTGATAATGCTATATATATTACTTTGTTATATCAACAGATCAGTTGTTTATCATAAGAACTGCCTAAATTGTTCTCTCTCACACATCATTAATTAACCCTTACCCGCTGCTTCTTCGGCAACTATAAGTGTATGAGTACCTAAAGGACCGTTACACCTCGAAGGCTGTCGATCGTCAGGCGGAGTTGGTCAGCAAGCTTTACTCAACAAAAATGAACGACGATCACTCTCTCCAGTCCCACCTGGAAACCATGCTTTTGATAAGAAAGCAACTGCAGCTCGGCAAAGTTGACCTCACCGATACAGTGTTTTCTTACGGGCGTTATTCAAGCCGTTGGCGCCCAAGTATCGTATCTTGATAATAATAACAGTCTTCGTGCGCGACAGTTGACAGCTCAGGAAGTTATCTCCGCCCTAAAGGCCTAGCATGATGATTATAAAGTGTGGCATTCAAGAGTCCGATATCTACAACTTTGACGAAACGGACTTCATGGTGGGCATTATGTCCACCGACACGGAAGCTCAGAACGACGTGGCATCCGAAGACGGCCCAGCCTATAGGAAGGACATGGTCACTGAGGTCCTGAAACGAAAGGGCACGGGCAAGAGTATCAAAACTAAGTAGAGGCTCTTCCGAGGAGAACCAATTCTAAGCCAAGGACGACAAAAAAGCGGTGTTACGCGCGTCCGCTCTAATCAAAGAGAGTAAGAAGGCGGCGAAGAAGTCTGGTGAGTCTTTGAACCCCCGCAACCTCCTTACTTATAAAGACTCTGTTCTAAAATCAGATTCTAACACTTTGTATGCTATTAGAGTGATGCATTGAGATCGCACAATAGCTGCAGCTGCGCCAGTCAACAGCGTTTTCGTACTGCGTGCAAGCGCATGGTGCCTGCAACTCGTTCGGGCTCAATCTAATCACGAGCTGCCCACGATCACCTGGGCGACCGACGATTTCACGATCCTGAGGCTGAACAGTGTGTCGAATTTCTCCTCGCATTTCGAGCCGCGTTCTTTGCTTGTATGAAGGAAAAGAATGTCAAGGCGGGTTCAGAATATGGACCCTGAAATTGTTTATCAAAATTTTGACTGTCAAGATTCGGACACGAACACCGCGTCTATCTCCGCCAGCCTCCCGGTCGTTAACACATATTACCCTCTTCCCCTCGCAACTGTCAACGTCGTCCTCGAGCAACAGCTTGAGGTAACAATTTGTGACATAATCTGCCGCAGCCATCCTACATGTTACTCATACCTTCGCGTTAGATCCGAGCCCATGTAGACAAGCCTTTTTTCTTTGGCGGGCGGTGGTGGATACGATTTACGAGTATTCGGAACCAGTAATTGTGTAGTCTAATGCGGTTATTATCCAATTGGTGGTATAAATTTACGATTAACTCCACATGCAACGAATTTCTGCATGCAACGAGCAGTCTATATCACACAGTTGACGCCGTATTAATTTATTTGCTTGTACGACCCTTATTTCGCACTCGTTCTTTCTTGACATTTACTTTCCGCTCTAGCGGGGTGAGGTATCTGAATTTCTTTTTCGGCTTCTTTGGAGCTACTGGTCGGCCAGTATTAATTTTCTTGACCCGTTCCGCATAGAATGCTGCCTGATATTGTTGTTAGTATGCCTTTCAATGCACCGCCCACATAATAACAAATACGCACTCTCATGAGGCTCTTCCTCAACACATCCTCTGACCGGTCAGCTGAAAGATTCTGGATATCCTTGTTCTGATTTGACTGTTCTGCATCATCATAATTCTCAATAATAACCGTAGTCTCGCCATGGTTAAAGCCATCAGACCCGTCCCCGTTAGTCACGTCATTCTTGTATTTCTGAACATGCCGAACCCGGTCGCCTGTTTTGAGAATACTTGCAAGGTGGTCTGTCGCCGTTCCTGCCGTGTCCTCGTTATCCACATCAGCAATTCCAGACCACTCTTCGTCGTCGTCCTGAGATCCGGCTTCGTCTGCCGAGACTTCGGCTTCTGAATCATGCAACTGGCCTGGCTCACCAAGTGTTAGCGATCATGTGTCATGGCAAAATCTAGGGGAATCCACACCTTTGTACATGAGATTGGCCAGCCGCATATTTTCCTCAATCTCCATTTTCCGCTGCTCACGAAGCTATCTGAATTGTCAGCGCACGTCGATATTTTTTTTTTCAATTCTGGTTGAAACATACGGCCTGCCGTTCCTCTAATTTCTTTTGTCGCTCGTGTTCTTTGGCGCGCTCAGCAGCTTTTTCTTTCCGCTCCAAATTCCGCTTCTGAAACCCGGTCAAATACTGCCTACAATCCCCATGTCAGTATCTTAGAAATAAAAAAAAGAAAGCAGTTTGAAATTCCGGGGCGCAAAGAAAATTCAACCTACTCTCTAGCCTGCGTATCAAAAACGATTTCTCGGGGTCGAAACCCATTTCGGCCCGATGAAAACTTCGTGACATGACCACCGGTCTTATGACGAGTGAATCTCTGGGATGACATATATTGAATTTATTCTTTTTTGTTTTGGTAGTCAGAACAAAAAAGGGAGAACCGGTGTGGTCAAGAACTGGAAGCAAGTCTGGTTTGGGAGAAACACTCGTGAGCTTTTTTTTTGCATAAGTTGTAACTTAACGGCAAGATTAATTTTTGGGTCTGTCTTTTATGGCCGCGTAAACCCGCGACGCGTCGCAACTTGGCGCCAATAAATTTCTCGTCAAACTCTTCAATTCGGGTCTAAATATATCCCTCTATAATACAAAAGTCTCTGGTTATTCCTGATTTTACGATCAATTGTTACTGTTCGACGTATCTGGCTGCGCTGTCAGGGGCATGCATGGTATGATGATGCTACTCTGATTATCAGGTTTGGGTTTCATCAAAAGTGAAAAGCTCTGTAAACTATTCTGACAAAACTAGTTGCGGTAATCCGCAACGTCATAAAATTACTAGAACCTATCCAAAAATTTATCGCGGATCTATTGCTTCCAACTGTACGCGGCTGCGAGTCGCCTAGCTAGATGTTCACCTGCCGTCAGAACTTGGCCGTTCTTCGCCTCGGCGTTTGCGCCTTCGCCTTCGAGTGATTGGATCAAGGGTGACGGTACGGGCTCTAATGGGCATGTATCTGCCGGGTGGCAGAAATATGCCATTGAATAGCGGTCAGCTCCATTGCTAACTTGTTTTTGCGGGAATTTGACCCGATGGCGAGCTGATTTCAGCACCCCGGCTGACCAAAAACTTAACTGATCTATAAGAAATCGGAAATTAGATGTCTCCTATTAAATTCAGTACCTGGACACGATGCACACACGCATACCCGCAATGTTTACGACGATAGGTGGACAGGACTTGCTGTCTTTGGCTGGCAAAGCAGGAATGGCAATCCACTCATTCGTAACAGGCGACAAAACCTCCAGTCCCTCCTCTCCTTCTCGTTGAAACAACAGCGTCATAGACCCCTAATTAATAATCCAGTCAGTTCCATCCTCGGCGTTGCACGCCAAGTTCAAGGCCAACAGCTTACATAATCTGTGTGCGCGCCAGCACGAATCTCATTCTCTTCATCACCATTGCGAACAGCGGGGTAATACAACAACCGCAGTATACTCCCACTAACGTGCCGCATATCATGTCGCGATGAAAACCATTTAGCTCCTCCTTGGTCTGGATCAATTTGTAACGCGCCGGCAAGCAAATCTAGTAGCTTGTGGCAGGTCGAGTGGCATTTCTTTGAAAAATCTGCTATATCTTGCTCGAAAGTGAAGAAAGTCGGCGGCAACGGTTGCACTGCCTTGTCATCTTTGAATTGGCCAAAATTAAAAGCTCTAAGCCTGTTAGCCGCCGCCGATGTGACACTAAATGGAACGATTGTCGTACTCCTTCGGATCGCCTCGTTTTTCGCTCGTGTCCAGCCTATATGTAATATGGCGTTAGTACACAACACTCTAAAAATGAAGTACGGTTCAAAGCATACGTACACTTCTCGATTCATGCACGAATATCCTCGGTTAGATTCTGAAATGGCATACTTTTGCTTGTCATCATACGGCTGCGAGAAAAACTCCGCAGACTAAAATGACGAGGCCACACCGAAACGTTAGCATTGCCTACTGTGCAATATAGGATCTGTCTAAGTGCACATACATACCAAACCAAACATCTTGTTGACCTCATCTGAGGCGAACCCGCTGCCCTCAATGAACACGAACCCCAACGTAGATGCCGCCTCATACAATTTTTGCCCTGCTTCCGCGGACGGATTCGATATGTCAACAAGAGGAAGTACGGTATCCATCGTAGGCATCAACCTGGCTAAAGGATATGACAGCTCATCCACCGACCATTGCAACTAACGTAGGGTGGTTCTCCGCAGAGCCGCAACACGAAGTTACCAACTTACCCTGAAAACATGATTGGAGTACAGTACTGCTCATAGCTCAGAGACGATGTTGCTCTCCTCCTCGCCCAGGTGGTTCCCGAAGCAGTAGTGGAAACTCTTGGCGGTGTCTTGATTTTTGTGCGGTTGACACAATTGTGCTGGACCGGACCGGTATTTTTTTGTTTCACGGAAACAGCAGGTCACCGGCAACTAGCATCTAAAGAATGATTTCTATTACAGTATATATACGATCCAAAAATGGAAAATTTTAATGTAAATAACCTATAAACGAAGAAAACAAAGAAAACAATCAAAGAACTTTCGTCGCGACCAATCGATGTCTGAGAAACATCAGAATAGACAGAGTGGTGGAGCTAAGTGATCTTCTTCGGACCGAGACTATATCTCTCCCAGTCGAGAACAGCCTCTCGACCGACACTGAAGACGATTGAACGCAGAGCAAGGCTCGCGCTGCCAGTGCCATCTTTGGGTAAGTATCTTGGTTTGCTTTCCACCGAGATAATATGTCAACAGGGCATTTTCCCAGCCTCCGTCATTCCCCTTCTTGCGTCGAACACATGCAGGCAGTAAGTACTCCACCGAGGCGATCCGCTCCTGCTGTGTCGGTCGATACAGCCCCAGCTTCCGCCGTTTCCAAAATCGTTGGTCGCCGTCGGACCCACGCTTTGCGCACGCAAGGTCTAACAGGGCTATAAGGTTTATGTACGGCGTCAGTGTGCCGTTCACTGCCGCCGGTGTCTGTGGCAAGGTCGACGTTGACTTAAGCGCCTTTAATAAGCATCTCTCCAGCGCCTTAACGGGAGCTGCCCTTGACCGAATATAGTCTCGGATAGTCCTCGCTACTGCGTCCAGGTGCGCCTTCGTTACGCTTTGCAATGTAGCCGCATTATGCTCCAGCTGTTTGTGGCATCGACTGCATGTAACTTTTTTACTAGGAATTCCGATGTCTTCAGTTCTAGTCCTCTTCTTGTGGGGTCGTCCGGGTCGACGACGACGGGTATTTGGCGGTCCGACCTTGGGTAAATTGCTGTCCTCAGGCACAGTAACTGTCGACATTGCGTGAATTCCGTTGGCGTATGTATTTTCGAAGGCGTCAACGGTGGAAAATTCACTAACAAAGTCAATTACGTCGAATCCAGCAAAGCTAATCGCCGCAACCGCATGGGAGCATGGTACTCCACTGAACTCCCATCGTCCACAAGGACACCTGTGCAAATCGAGAAACACGGCGAAGCTTTCGCCAGCTTGTGTTCTAACCTCGTACTCGTGCCCATATGCTGGGATGACAATATACTCTCTTGCAAGAGCGGTTGACTTCCCAAGAACTTTGGCGGCGGTCTCGGTTATTCGCTTGCCATCCTTTCGCAATATCTCTATGTCCTTCAATCGCTCAGCTAGTGACATCATCAAACTGAATGCGGATGCACTCCATCATGGCCTGAACCGGTAGTGAGCGAGCCTCTAAGATCCAACTGTTGAAGCTCTCTGCCACATAAGTGCGCTTTCAACACCTTCGATGCAATTGTAAGCGACTTTGCCCAAAAGCAAATCGTGTAGATTGCCCAAATGATTTTAACATTCCTCGGGTGCAACTATGGAAAAAGTATAAAAACGCAATTAGCCTTTGTCATGAGCGTTGTTTAGGTATCAAGGTTAGGGGACCAGTCCTGTCGAGGCCTGAGAGGCTCGCACAGCGGACGTGGGTATGGGAGAAGTGCGATGTGTGAAGTCTCGCATGAGCCAACTCGACCGTATGGGAGTTACTGAGGCTGCATTTCAGCCCAAATAGCACGACGTCCCATCCTCAGTTACATTCACCACCTTTCCATCCTGGATGTGCGTCTCGAGATTTAGTGGCTTGGAGATAGAAAAAAAAATTGTATGGGAGACAAATAAAAGGACTTAGCCGTCCGTACTTGGTGTGGATCTTTATCGCCTGCGCAAGTATAGACTTCTGTCGCCTAACGATAGAGATCCTCCTCAGCACATTCCTCCTTGCGGTAGTGCGCTACGGACAGTCTCGCCACGGACAGTCGGAGGAGGCGCCTCTCCTGGGTCTCGGACGTTGCTGTATCTACCATGATTCATGACAGTTGGTACGAAGATAAAGGCAGAGAGGATCTTGGTCAAAAATGAGTTGATAAGACCTGGTGAGAAACTTCGATGAAAATCGAGTGTCCCAAAGGAGGTTTAAGTAAAAAAAATAGCCAATAATCTGCCACGGCACGTCTCGAGGACGCGTCAACACGTACGGCTGAATGAAATGATGACGGTGAGGCTCAGGATGAAGATGAGTCGGATGCCGGAGAATTTGTAATCTGCCACGGCACGACCTGAGGACGCGTCAACACTTACGGCTGAATGAAATGATGACGGTGAATCTCAGGATGAGGATGAGTCGGATGCGGGAGAATTTGTTGGCCGCATCCTCGACAAGGGTGATAACGCTGCACTATATAAGGACTGTCTGGTGAGCGATGGATATATATCCAGTCAATATCAACTTTGGTTTCTCATCCAATCAATTATGAAGGTCCTAATTCTTGGAGCCACTGGCAATCTCGGCATAAGGCTAATTCCAGCCCTGCTGTCGCGCAACCTTTCCGTGATTGCGTTCGTCCGCTCGTCGTCGAAGCTGTCATCGCTGCTGCCGCCAGCCATCTTCAAACAGATAACAGTTGTCGAGGGCGACGCCAAGTATGTCGAGTCAGTCAAGAGCGCCATCATTGACCATGACTGCGACGCCGTCGTCAACACCGCCGGCGTAGCTGCCCTGATGCCATGGAATTCAAGCGATTTGCCAGAAATTGTTGGCACCGTCGTAAAGGCTGCGAAAGAGGTCCACCAATTGAGACAAAAGCCGCTGAGGCTTTGGATCCTGGGTGGCATGGGCCTGATGGATGTCCCCGGCACCAACTCAATGTTCTTTCGCTTGTAAGTAGACCGGCCCCGCCGTGATATTGATGACGACTAGATAAACTAAACTATTTTGTCTCTCAGTGTGCCTATCTTTCATGAGCACCTTCAGGACCTCGCCCTGCTCAAGACCATCCCTTCGACTGTTATTCGGTGGTCGATTCTCTGCCCGTCCCGCATGATCCCGCGATCGACTGAGTTCGTTGTTCCTGTAAAAGATGCCCCATCCGGCGGCCTGGCTGCATCGGCCACAGTGCCTCCTAACTGGAAAGACTTCTGGGTCAGAAGAATCCCGTTCGTGGGTTCGTTCTTTGTCGTCCTCGCTAATGCTTCCCGATACAACACGACTCTTGAAGATAATGCCGCATTTATTGCTGACGATCTCGTGATGGGCAGCGACGAGTTTGTGTGCAAAAAGGTCGGCGTGTGGGACCCAGCTCAAGGTAAGGTGTGACGAGAATGTATATAGTTTGTATTTGTATACTTTAAGAATAAATAATCTGCTTTAAATTCCCTAATCGCCTATAATCCGCTATGCTAATTATGTATATGTCACTACTGCGAGGAGAGTCGGCCCCAGCCAATGTAACTTAAATTCGTGAGATTGGCACGATCTCATCCCAAATCTGCCGTCAGACATGATCCACACTATATTCTGAATGCAATGCAACATGAAAATGTCTGACACACTGGCCGACTGATTGTACCTGCCTGTTCGGCTGTTCTGTGTACACAATCAGTATTTCAGAATGCAAATAGTTACCAATAGAACAACTAATGCCTAGTCGCTCAGCTTTCTTCCAGTCCTTGTGCATATGCCAATCTATATACTGCTCTTCTCTCCCCTCATTGCCCTCTACCGCATTGTCTGTGCCGAAGCCTTTCTCTCCTCTCCACCAAGTAAGAAACTCCCTCCATTTCTTTAAAAACACGGCGGAACCTCCCAGCTTCTAATATCCCACGGCAACCGATTCCGCCGCTCAACTACGATTACCCCGCGCTTACGTCACATGACTAGCCGCCGTCACGAACCCCTGAAACGTTTATAGTGCCCACCAAATTTCGGCTGATATTCGAATTTTGGAGTATTAGCTGTAATCTGATTTGTGTCGCTAGAAGAATCCACCGTTTTGAACATAAGTTTCGATAATAAGCTCTTCCAGGCTGGCTTTGGCCAGCGTGAGAGCCCTATATATCTTCTTGGAATTGAGAGTTAGTTATAGTTATTACGGACTAGATAGAGGCCGTGAGGCAAGGAAATATCGAAAGCTTGTTAAAGTAATGATTGCAACTTTAAATTAACGTGCAATTACCTTCACAGCGCTTTGGCCTCCCTGAAGCGTCTTGTTGGGAGATGTGGTGGTCAATCGGGGTTGCTCTGTTAGGGATGTAAGCAATGTGCCACGTAACAGCCTTCTCGTCGATATTCGCGGCAAAAGGCAACTAGAAACAAAATTCCAATATGACAATGCGCTCTTTATGAATAGGTTTATTAACGTAGCCGTCATGGACGACATACTACCGTTTTGTGCAAATACATTTATCCAAGAACCTATACGATCTGATCCACACCTAACAATAAGCATGGAACTATACAAAACGCCTGAAATGATGAAACACCCCAATTATGTATCAGTCCCACAATTTACTCTGCTAGCAAATTAAAGCAAAAATAACGCCGTACCGAATTAAAACAAAAAAAAATGCCCCAAAAGAGGTTCCAAGACCCGCCGGTTAATAAATATAGATTTATATAGTTGCAATCGTAAAGTACGGTCTGAAATGTTGCTCGTCTTGTAAATTGTTTTTAACAACGTAATAAACGTGCATGAGAAGATTCGGAAATCGTTGTGAAAAATATGCAAGAAAGCCGTCCGGTACCCTACCTAGCGCGGCCTGCACGTTCGGCGGAAGGTCTTGATAGTGATGTTTCTAATGAATGTAAGAATGGTGCTCACACAGCATAATATAATTAAACCATACCTTATTTCTTAACGCTCTCAAAAGGTCAAGAACTTTGTCAGTGTGATACTTTCTGTACTTTCCAAGGTTTTCAATCAAGCTCCTGTCTAATCGCTTGTACCAATCGTTGTATACAACATGTTCTGGATCGGACTCCAGCTGTTCCAAGAGCTTACTTGGCGGGTCACGCTGTTCGATCTCAAACCGGTCCGATACTTCCAATAAGAAATTTAACCGTTTTTCCATAGACCAGAAGTACGGATGCATAAGCACATCACTTGCGGTTGGCCTCTTCTTCGGATCATGATCAAGCATACGCTCTATCAGATCTCGCGCTTCGATGCCTTGGTATCCTAATGCCTCCAAGTAGTCGAGACTGTAGTCTCCCTTAATAATATTCGCCTCGCGCATATATCTGTCCCCAAACGGATGCGACCCATTCGACAACACGTAATAGAATACGCAGCCAAGCGAAAAGATATCAATGGCCCTCGTCGCACGTCTGTTTGATAGGGTATCGATAACAGCCGGTTCCGAGGTCGATCCAGTATGGTTTGGCGCAATCGTGTGACTACTTGACCCGTTGCCGTTACTAGATTCATCGCCGTCGGTTAATAATTCCGGCGCTCGCCAGCCAGACGTCCCTGCTGCGTGTGCAGTTGTAGCCCGGAAACTGCTCTGATCACCCTCAAGCTTCTTGCACAAACCAAAGTCTGATATTAAGACTCGTGTAGGTCCTGAGTTGTCCCCGTGACGTAACTGCTTTGCAGGAGCGACAAGGATATTCTGTGGCTTTATATCTCTATGAACGATCTTCAAAGAATGCAGGTATTGTAATCCATTTGCAATTTGATATAGAACTTTGGGAGGATCCATTCGGCATACCAAGCTGGGAAAGTCTGATGATCTTTCAATCACATCCTGCAATGTTGCTGGGCAAAGTTCTAACGCAATGTACAAGAATTTCTGGCTCTCCTGCTTGCAGAAATACCGGACAACGTTCGGATGATCATCACTCTCTTGGAGTAGTGAAACCTCGTGCGAAGCAACGTCGTAAAAATCAAGCAGCATCCGCTTAACGGCAACTTCCCTGTTTTCGAAAGTGCCCCTGTATACAACTGTACCGTGACTGCCATAACCGAGAACAACTTCTGTAACCTCAAGAGAGTTGATCTTATACGAAGACCTAGATTCCATATCGACATCTTCTGATTCAAGGGCATTCCGTAGAGAAACTCTAGAACCCTCAGCCTCTTTGCCTCGCGTATGATCGTCCACAATAATAATGTCCTTGGTTTCCTTCTCGGCATCCTTACTTCCACCTCCATTTCCATTTCTTCGTCCTCCCCGTGTTCCCCGCTTTCGTTTCTTCACTGGCGTCTGGCCCGCATTGTCCTTGTCGCTGATGTTGACACCAGGAGCGTCATCGACAGCTTCTTTGGCTGACTCTTCGATAACCGGATCAGTCGTCTCCGGCTGCTTCTGCACTTCCACGATATCCACAATTTCCGATTGCGGGGATGTCTCATTAGCACGAGCATCCAGTTTCTCCAACTTGAGATCTTTTGGAAGCGCCAGTGTAGAGGAAAGCAGTTCTCTCAGTGGTCTAATTTTCAAAACGAAGTACCCGGCAAGTAGTAACGACATAACAAATCCGATATCGGCAAAAGCATGCATTGACAATGCAGCTAATATGCCAGACGTAGCCATCGGACTGTGATTGGAACCAATTAATTTTCTTTCGGTTGGAGGTTCGATACCGGCTAGCAGGGGAGTACGATCTCGCAATCGCTTGCCATCATGAACACCGATCAGTGATTGATGGCGGTCGTCACTAGCAAGCGAAAAGACTCCAAGATTCGATAGAGCGGGAGGCGCGTTCTTGACGAGATATGGGTGATACTTTGCGGACAGTGCATACCAACCTCCGTCGCTTGTTCGATTAACAAACGCCGATATAGAGTCGATACCTGACTCGATACTCGTATCATGGAGTTTCGGTTGCGGAAGAACGATTAATTGATCGTTCGGTCGATTGAAGTCATCGAACGGTGAAAGAACGTCGAAAGTGGCTATGGCAGGCGATGGGAGGACACGAGCCCATCTTCTGGTCTCGTTATACTGGTCAGCTCCGACAATCACTCCATCGTGTAAAGCAACCACGTAAAGGTCGTCGAGACTACTGGTATGCTGGTCAATAAGATCCGTATCCATGTTGTTTGGGCCCCAGGTTGAATATGACACATTCCAAACCACACCACTTTTTGAGTGAATCTGTAGCCGATATTCTGTGATATTGTCAACATACGGAGACAAGAACTCACGCAACCAATGCGTCATACCTGTTCGGCCGACCATAAATTTCTCGTGGTCACCAATCGCCTCGTTCCAGTCGTCCTCATCAAACTCGTCCAAACTTTTGCGACGGCAGAGAGCCGGACCTGATCCAAAGCCGTACACGTTAACAACTCTACCAGTACGGGCATTAACTGAATATAACGTCGTCTCCCGAGATCCGGTGTAGTACTTGTCATCCGCCATAAAGGGTGATTGCGATACCAGTTCTCTAATGGATATGGGTAGCTTCTGTCGGGTTGTTAGCACTTTTCATGGAGGAGCAGAAGAGATGTACCTGAAGGCCGCTATCCAACGTAAAATAATATAGAGCACCGTCGCCTAATGGTTCAACAATCCATGTCAGATCGTTGTCATCAGACTTCTGCTCCGTGTTCTGACCCTTGGGCGGCGATACCTTGACGACAGATTCCTCTCCTTGTAAATTCCACCGTTCCAATCCGGTATCGCGCTCACAGGCATATAGCGAGCCGTCAACAGTCGCCACTAGAAGAAAATCTGCAAGTTTCCAGTCGCCGAGAAGACGTTGTTCGGTTAATCCCGCAGAGGGCTTGCGAACGTATCCATCTAATGGACTATCAATAGTTGATACCGATGATTGTTGGGTTCGAAAAGTGCCAATATTTGCTCCCCTATGCTGTCTGTTGCTATTATTGTTCTGTGCTGACTCGGCAAGATCGACAAATATTAAGATGAGGCCGACGAGGAAGAAGAACGCCGATAAACAGCGACTCAAAGCCAAAGTGCGAAAGCACTGCATCTGGCTAGTAACTGCTTGTCGGCGGCAATCGACTTATGCGTGCCTTCTGTTTGCGAGAAGTAATGGTTGCGTTTGATGGTGTCCTTTGTGGGCTGACGCATCAAAAAGTCGAAAGAATTTGAACGGCGCTTTGGGATTCAACGCCACGACCAAAAATTGCGTTTGCAGGGGTGCACGCTGGCACTCTTCAACAATTCTAGTCAAATTTATTCCACTTTCTGCAAGATAGTTAAGCCATTTGAGTATATTTGAGTATGTCGCTTGGTATTTAATTCGGGCAGCGTTTTAATATCCGTGGTTAATTTTTATTGCTTTTGGGGACTCGTTTCGTTTACATGGACGACGCCTCTGAAACTCAGAGATTACATAGAAACCAACGGCATTTAAGAACTAATTATGAACGTAATATGATTATTTTTGCCTGCGTATCTATAAAGAACCGCTTCGTTGATTATGGTCTTCTGTGCACACAGATCACAGTGACCTGGGTTGCTTCTAAGCCGACTTCAACTCGAAGTACTGCCTGCAACCCGATCTAATTTCCGAAACAAACCACAGCAAATTATCCAATTCCGTCTACAGCGACGCATGGTAGAATAACCAACTGTATTCATAACATTTGGTTTCTTATATACCGGGAGGGGAGTTTCATGGCGGTAACCACCCTAAGGCTATCTCGTCCATAACGTTACTGGCAGTAGCCCGGAATTTATATCTGCCTAGTTAGAAGTTACTGCAATTCAATTTTTTCTTCAGAGTTTAGAAAGGCTGTAATTGTTTTTGTATGTAGCCAGATAAATAATCACTTGTCTCGCTTCAACGTGAGAGATGACGAAACTGGCTTTAGTGCCTGTTCAGTAGATAAACGTTCCCCCTTTGTTGTGAGCCGCGCAACTTTTAGACAGCTTCGCTTGCTTAGTCCGACTGCTCAGGCTGATTACGATAAGCTTAATTGTCATATTGCTCTTCTGTTACGTTCAGTTTCTATCTCAATGAGCGGGCCACTTCGGAACAAGCAGGGTTGTTGGACCTGCCGTCTGCGTAAGAAAAAATGCGATGAAGGCCGTCCCTATTGTTCGACATGTAAATCACTTTCGATCACTTGCTATGGTTTTGGTCCCAAACCCGACTGGATGGACCATGGTGAGAAGAAGAGAGCAATCGCGAATAGCATCAAAGATATCGTCAAGCAGACCTCGAGACACAAAGCTAGTAGCCACCTTTCAAAGAAGCCCCGTCAAATCGTCACGATAGCGCCAAAGTCCTTGAATGGTCCAGTGGAAAGTTCCTCTTCCAGCTCTGAATCAAACCGCCCGCAAGGTCCTGACCCTCAGTCGGATCATGGCTCATCACAACAAGATGATGGAGTTGACATGCTACAAGATGGGTCGGCTGTAAGCATGTTGATGTTGGAGCAAGCTTGAGAGATTCTAATACCTATTAGGATTCGTCATCGCCCGAACGTCATGACCATCCAATGACTGGAGCCATATTCTCCGTCTCGGCGGATGAGTCTGTCCTCTTGATGCATTTTCTGGACAATGTATTCCCGCTACAGTATCCCATGTACAAACCTGGGACCCTGGATGGAGGACGAGGCTGGCTACTAACCCTTTTGCTTCAGACGAAACCTCTCTATCATGCAACTCTGGCTGTCAGTGCGTACTACCGCAGAATGACCATACTGGCAGAGAATCGCCAGTCGTCCCCGGTCGCTGGCTTGATCGAGCAAGAAAAGCATCTTGGAATTTGTCTGACCGAATTTCAACGGATATTGAAATCCGTCGATCAGTCTGTCCGGATGGGGTACTGCCCAAGAAACGGACTCGGCATAACGGCCTTAGTCGTTCAATTGATATTTTTTGAAGTATTCTGCCGTTTCGAATATCTCCAGGTTCTATACTGACAATTTTCTAAAGCTTTTTACCGGCCGAGGCAACGCGTGGCAGATACATCTGTATGCAGGCGTGAATATGTACCGGGTAGCCCATGAAACATTATCCTCACTTACTCTGGCCGAAAAGTCAAGGGTAATCTTATATGATGACCTTCCTCTCTCGGAGGATGTACCTCTGGTGGCAGAAGAGGTTGCGGCCTTTAGATTCTTGAATGGTACGATAATCTGGATCGATATAATCTCTTCTATCACTGTGGGTCGGGCACCGCAATTACTCCCTTATCATCTTCGTGTTATCAGTTCCGATTCTCAGACCAAGCTTGAAGATATTATGGGGTGTAAAAACTGGGTGATGCGGCAGATTGGCCGCATTTCTGCGCTATATGAACGAAAAACTCAAGCTCTGCAGCAAGGACGCTTTGTCTACGCGGAAATTGAACAAACTGTCGCTGATATCAACAGAGAGATTCAGTGTGCGCTTACCCAAGGGTCATTGGAAGGTTTCAGTTTTTCAGAGCGCGATTCTGCCACAATACTCAATTTGACTTCAGATCCGACTACGATTGTCACATATATGTTTGCTTACATGGCGTCTATTTACCTTCACCTGGTCACTCATGACTATCAAAAGCGGCAAGCATTAGACACGTGTATATCTGGAGCCATGAGGGTGCTTCAGACTCAGGTTCCAACCCAGCTTCTCCCGACCTTGGTCTCTCCGTTGTATGTGATCGGGTCTGTTGCAAGGCAAGAAGACGAACAATTCTTCCGAAACATTTTTTCCTCTCCGCCAGTGCTGGATCCATTACTTCAGCATCGAGTAAGGATTTTGCCAATTCTGGAGGAGATCTGGAGGAGAAGGCGTGGCACACTTAGCTTTACGTGGAAAGACGCTCTCGAACTTACTCCCGATCTCCTGCTTCTTTGAAGGCTAGCCATAGATGAATTATGTCAAAGGGGCATTCCTTAGAATGACGACAAAAACATCATTCACTGCGTTGTCGGGTCTCTTCACAGTGACTGAGCAATAACAGGCCGTTATGCTAAGTTATGCTCGTGGACGCACCGTTACCTCCTGGTGCATCAAGATTCCAGATATGTTGCGCGAACACCATCCTGCTGTCGCCACTCTCGTCAACAGTGGCTCACTCTATGGTTGGTTCTGGTGAAAGTGACCTACGCGACGGAGAGGCGTCGAGAATTGGAAGGGATTGTTGGATCCCGCAATGTTAGTTGTTAGACTATAAGGGTGTGTTTGGATTTCCGTCACTTATATCTCACTAGTTGCCATTTATCCAGTGCTGAAAACCCGCTTTTTATTTCACTTGGTTCTGACATAAATTCTGTAATCGTTGCTGCGAATATATTTCGCTTTCCGAGCAAACTTAAAAATCTACTCATGAATTACAGCTTGTTGCTCCTCGCGAGAAAGAAGGGAAAGGGTCCTAGGCTTTCGTCTAACCAGGCTCAGATCCCAGAGCCCGACTATCTATCGACTTAATACAAGCTATGACGAATGAAGACGACCAAATCGACATTCAATGCTCAAGGTACATTGCTAGTTAGAGATACGGTCATGGTCCTACTAGCTAGGCAGAACAGATAAAACAGCACAAACACCCATTAAGAAGTGGGTTTGTAGGATAGTGGAAGCATGGCCCAAGAAAAATAGGATTTGTTCTCTCCGGAGGGAATGTAGCTCCTGATGTTTTGTAGCGGGGTCCAAAGAGTCAATGGAATACTTCAACTGCCAACTAAATTGGTTGCAGAGATTGTTCCGGGATCGAAAATTACACTTACGAGCTATAAGACCTTCTGTTGGATAGACAGTTAGACATTTTAATTAACTGCAAAATTATTATCATGGATTGCGTAGATTTGTCTAAATTGTCCAGTTTGATTACCCCCGACACGTGGATCTTATGAGCGATACAAGTTATGCAAAAAATCATTCAAGTGCATTGAGTAGGATTATACAATTGTCAGCAATATACAATCGTCAGCAACCCATAAAGACAGCTCGGTATAGAGCACTTTAGTTGCTTGCGTCAATCCGTAACGACAGTGCAGCTGAAGACAACAGGCATAACCATAGTGGCAGAGCCAAGCACGGGCGCCGGCAGCAAATGCTCAAGGTGCGGTTTAAACCAAACTCACTACACCTCCTTATTTAATTATTAAGCATTAGATTGGCAAGCCAAGCATTAACTACCGATCTTGCGCTCCTTTGTTTGGTTGGTTGTGACTGCGGCTGTCGAGTTCTGTCCTACTCGCAGTGGTTGGAGCGCTCTGCGCTACGCGCGGTGATTGGCTGTGGCCGCGGTAAGACTGTAAGACGCGTATATTGTTTATACCAGAAACGCATTATCTAATTATCAATAAGCAACATCACTCCAGAAACGCATTATCTAATTATCAATAAGCAACATCACTTCTTGGATTTGTAATACCCATATTGACTCCTGATCCCTAAGTATCTGTGTCTGCATTTACAATGATTTATACTCTTCGCCTTGCGGCAAGCACTGTGCAAGAAGCCAATTAACATCGGCCTTCATCTCCATATATCAGCAACTACTTTTTTCTCATACCTACTAGAGCCAAGTTCTGCATCTTTTGAACCATGAAGAGCATTGTCATTCTCGGAGGCTCCTTTTCGGGCGTCAGTACAGCACATCGGATTTTGAAGCAGACTGCGAAGACCGGGCCTGTCAAGATCATTCTTGTGTCCCCGAATACCCATTTTTACTGGAACGTCGCCGCACCCCGAGCCTTGGTCCCTGGACAGGTCGCGGACGATAAGATTTTCCAGCCCATTGCTCCTGGCTTCAGTCAATATCCAGCTAGTCAATTTGAGTTCATCGTTGCCTCCGCCAAAAATGTCGATTTCGTGGCCAAAAAGGTCGTGATTTCTGGCTCTGCTGGTAATAAGACACTGGACTATGACATTCTTATTCTTGCCACTGGGTCCAGCACAAGGGCAGATACACCATTTAAGACAATGGGCTCGACCGAAGCAACAAGGAATGCTCTACATGACTTCCAAGCGCAGGTCAAGAAATCCAAGACAATTGTCGTCGCCGGTGCCGGCCCGACTGGCGTCGAGACTGCTGGCGAACTGAGTTTCGAGTACGGACAACAAAAGGAAGTCATTCTGGTAAGTTTGAGGCGTCTTGAGCATCTTTCTACGTAATGATGCTGCGAACTACTTTTCTACCTGAATATCCTGGTCATTGGCTGACCCTTCGCAGATCACAAGTGGACCAACGATTCTCGAGGGAGCAATAGCGAGTGTATCGAAGACTGCGACAGATCTTCTCCAGAACCTGAAGGTTGATATCAAGTTGCAAACAAAGATCATTGGCTCGGCCAAAACGCCGGACGGTCGGCAAGAACTCACACTTTCGGACGGAGCCAAATTGATCACGGACATGTATATTCCCACATTTGGTGTGGTCCCCAACTCTTCATACGTTCCTACGAAATATCTCAACACTGATGGATTCGTCATGGTTGATGACTATCTCAAAGTCAAGGGTGTAGAAGATGTGTGGGCGATCGGCGATGTCTCGGATCTTGAACCACCGCAGGTCATGTTCGCTAACAAACAATCCGCTCATGTTGCGAAAAACATTATCCTGATTCTGAGCAACAAGAAACCGCTTCCTTACAAATCGGGTACACGTGGTATGGGTTGCCAGATTGGCAGGAAGGCCGGAACCGGTTACCTGGGAAGTATCAAACTTCCAGGGTTTTTAGTGAGCTGGCTTAGAAAGAACCTCTTTATCGATCAGATGGGGCCTACTGTCAATGGGTCTGCATTTTAATAATCTTGTTTCCTTACACTGTTTGTAGAAGTAAAGGAGGATTTAATTACTGCATGGTGGGTAAGAGACCGAATTTAATTTAATAATATAATTTCATCTAGAATGAATAATGTTGCCGACTCTTGGATTGTAAGGAAGAGATCATGCCCAAGGTTTCGTGACAACAATGGCTCAATTGTTCTATGGGCAGTTTGCGATCGCGTGAGTAATTTCGGCAGGTCGATTGCTGACTGGCAGCTGTACAATTGGAACGGCGGTGTATGCATCCTTGTCAGCAATATGTAAATATGTTTCTTATGCAACCTTGCGCATTTAATGTTACAACCTTAATAGAACTAAATCCTCAAAATTAAGCACACTAGCCCAGAGTTGCGTTTTCTTATATTTCTCTCGGTGAAAGTGTGTTCCTTCCTCTTTCATTTTTCAGTGAGTAATTTTCACAAATAGAAGCAGCAGTAACACCTGAGAATTTGACAGTACTTGGAGGATTGTCTGTCAATTCCTTGTGATAAACGCATCAGCCGGTCGTAAAATAATTACCGAGCGCCTTTTGCAGTTTGCGCCGCGGCTCATGTAAGTGCGCCGCTGCCCCACATGAGGTAACCAACCACCACGCGTAAAGAAGCAGCACAATTCGCGACAATCCTTGTGCCATTAAAGATAGTAGACTATGGCAGACTCTATAGGTACATAATTGGCAAACTATATCTGTTAACTACTTATCGCTGACAGACTCATTATAGATCGTGTGTTTGCGAAGGCGCTTTCGACCATTCGATTGCTCTCTAATCCAAAAGTGATACCTGTGACGCCGATTCAGCGGCCACCGATAGAAGACCGAATACATTTATATGGTCTATACAAGCAAGCGACGGGTATGTGTTGTCAGTATAAGTCATGTCGAAGAGTTGTGGGTAGTAGTAGTAGTAGTAGTAGTAGTATCGGACGACTGATGAACACAGAGGGAGATGTCGACGTGTTAATGGAGCGACCAAAAGGTGATCGAGAAGAAGACGAAGCGGCCAGAAAGAAGTGGTATGAAATTTTGTTTGACTTCCGTCATTAAGCCTGACTGAGCTGGCGTCGTGAATTGCTTTTGCTACGTTACATCCGATAAGCTAAACTGGTCTCGTGTTGTTCTAGGGATGCCTGGTATTCACAGCGTGGTCTGCGCAAGACGGACGCAAAGCGACGATACATACCTTTCTTACTCGATGTATGCCGCAGTTGATCACGACTGATGTGGTAAATGCTAATTTTATCCCCGAGGTAGACCATGAGAAAATACGCCAGTTCGACACCGGAGTCACGAGAACTGATCGCAGAACTGCAATCCCTGTGGGATCAAGTGAAGGATCTACAAGATCTGGAAACGGAGTCACCACCGTCACCTAGTTCTATATTGTTGCAGAATCAGCCCAAACATTCGTCTACGGCTTCACTCAGCCGGGTCAGCGAGATGAAGCTGACTAGAACGGCCGAGACATCAACTGCGGCGGCCAAGGTGAGCCATGAGGAAGGAGACGACGAATCTGGAGATGAAGAAGAGGATGACGTGTCCGTGACGTGGAAGAAGGATATTGTGGCAGCAATGGATAACCTCAGCAGCCAAGTAAGTCAGTTAAGAGCAGTTTTAGCTGGCACGGCGAATTACAGCGCCAATCGAAAGATGTTTTTCGTAACAGCGCCCTCTACGCCGTCACAGTCCTTGAGCAGGATGCCTAGTTATAATAAGCATGCGAAGCAGAAGACGGAAGTTTCGAATAGTCGGGCCAAGGGCAGGTCCTGGCAAACAACTTTGTATTACATTGCAGTACATTTATGGGTATGTGGGCCAATGTATCCTCTATTGATATACAGCAATTGACTAATAAAATGATTTTATTCGTTTAGCGGTTTACGAAGCGAGTGGCATTTGATATCATTTTGGTGGCCGCGATAATCACGTTTCTGAGATGGCAACGCAGTATTCGGCATGCTAGAGTAATTGGACGAGTGTGAGCCACCTGGTGGTTATATATGTTGATATAAGGTATTATGCTACTAGGCCTTGGATTTGATTGGTCTGTACAGTATAGTAGGCAGTTTATTATTTTATATATAATCTGTGTGTCGGGAAATGCCAGTCCATTAAAACATAACCCAATAAATATTCTGATGAAGCTTGATCAGATCTGGCACGAGCTTAAAAGACGCCTTGACACTCCACTATGATGGTCACTAGAGCAAATAATAGTTTATATTATAGGTTAGTGCGCAGATTCGGGTTAGTTCGCTGCAGCCAAAAGCTGGGTGATCGTGCTCACGTGTGACTGAGAATCGTGCAATTGGCTCCACTCAGGAATGAGCCGCAACCACAAAGCGAGTCGTGCGGCACAAATGGCAAAATTCTCGGCTCTGCGCCGCAGGCACACTAAGAATGCAGCGCCTGTCAAAAAAGTCTCTCCTGGGCGCCCGGCAACTTAAGCACTGTCACTTAACCTGCTAGTGTCCACACAACAGGATCGCCAACATACTCACTTCTACCATCCCGTTAGACTTGAAGCCAGATCACGATGTTGTTCGGCGTCAAGCTTGCCAATGAAATGTACAAGCCTTGGGCGACGTGGTACATCGACTACGAGAGGCTCAAGCGTCTGCTCAAGGAGGACGACAGCCAGAATGGCCGGTCCACACCAAAAGATCGCCATGATCCTCTGCTATGGACAGAAAAAGATGAAAGCAGATTCGTCGCAGCCCTCGACGCTGAACTGGAAAAGGTCTACGAATTTGAATCCCACAAGTACGCGGACCTGAAAGATAAAATCGCCTCGATCGAGTCGCAAATCCCTGCAGACACGGACGACTCGGCCGCCGCTGCTGCCGTCGACTTTGACTCGTTTGAAAAGGAACTCGACAGTACTCTCGCCGAAGCCCAAGAGCTCGAGAAATTTACGCGTCTGAATTACACGGGTTTCTTCAAGATCGTTAAGAAACATGACCGGCTCTACAGCAAATACTCTGTGAGACCTTTATTGCAAGTCCGACTGGCCGCGCTGCCATTTAACTCAGAAGACTACTCGCCAATCTTGTTCAAGCTCTCGTCTCTCTATGGCTATGTTCGCGATCATAAGGCCCGTCTTCCACCCCAGGAGGTCCCGGCGTCTCTCACCTTGTCGCAGTCGTTGCCTGCGTCGCAGCCGCAGGCACCTACTTCGTCCCCTGCGACAACATTCAAGTCCTTCAAGTGTGAGCAAAATATCTTAATACTTATGGTCTTGGATTTTGCATGATTCTAACCTTAACAAATAGTCTGGGTCCATCCCGACAATCTCATGGAGGTCAAGACGTTTATTCTGCGACATCTGCCGCTTCTCATCTATAACCCACAATCAGACAAGATCTTGAACCTGTCTACACCGGATCCGACCATCACTACGCTTTATTTCGATAATCCTGATTTCCAGCTCTACCTGGAGAAGCTCGAGTCGCGCGAAACTGCAGCGTCGGTAAGGCTGCGATGGTACGGTAAACTTAATAGCCACCCAGAAATTTTCATCGAGCGCAAGTATACCGATGCCGAGGACACAGAAGTCGTCCATGAACAGCGCATCCCGATCAAGGAGAAATACGTCAAGGCCTTTATTGATGGCACATACTCCATGGAGAAAACAATCAGGAAAATGCGTGAGCGTAACGCACCTGCGGCAGAAGTCGAAAAGTTTGAAAAAGTCGTCGAAGAAATTCAGAGCTACGTCCGTACCAACGGCTTACAGCCTGTCCTTCGAGCTGTCTACTCCAGGACAGCGTTCCAAATTCCAGATGATGACCGAGTCAGGATTAGCATTGACAATGACATCGACCTCATTCGCGAAGATGCATTGGACTCTACCCGACCTATCCGTGATCCGGAGGACTGGCACCGCCATGACATCGATGACATGGGCCTCGAGCATCCATTCAAGACCATCCGCACGGGCGAGATTTGCCGTTTCCCCTACGCTGTTTTGGACATCAAAGTTGCCATGCGAGCCGGAGACAAGAAGATTCGCCCTTCATGGGTTAAGGACCTGATGTCGAGTCATCTCGTCAAAGAAGCTCCCAAATTCTCTAAATTCGCCCACGGTGTCGCCATGCTATTTGACGACGAGGAGTACATCAATGTCTTGCCGTATTGGTTACCTGAGCTTGAAAAGGACATCCGCCGCGACCCCGAGCAGGCGTATGCGGAGGAGTTGAATCGCAAGAAATTTGGGGATCAGCCTCTGGATCTCTCCTTGAAAGCACTAAGCTCCTCACCTGTCCAAGGCAATGGCGCGGTTGCTTCCTTACTGGCCGCTGTTGGTGAACAACCTGGCGTACACGGACGAAATGGATCTATCGCTATATCTGTGCGCAGCTTTGTTGACGAGGCTGATCGACAGCATCAACAAATTATCCGCGGTGATATTGACGAAGACGAGGATGACGAAGACTCATCGGATTCGGACGAAGATGAAAGTGAGCAAGTCGGTGTCAGCACCGGCCGTCGTCGGAAGAATGGAAAGTCTCGCTCGCGGTCGTACAAATCCTGGTTCAAGCGCCACCGCAAGGAATCCGACAAATTCAAGCTGCCTCCCGGTGTTGAGCGGCCAAAACGTCTTCTTACCCAGTCTGGCCAGGCTATGGTTGAACCCAAGGTTTGGCTTGCGAATGAGCGTACATTCAACAAGTGGTTACAGGTCACCGTCCTTCTGTCGGCTCTCACATTCGGTCTCTACAACGCTGCCGGTAAATACAATAAGACCGCGCACAGACTGGCCTATATGTATTTCATTTTGACTCTATTCTCTGGATGCTGGGGATATGGTGTTTATATGTACCGGGTCAAAGCCATCCAGATGCGCAGTGGTAAGCATCTCGACAGCCCAGTCGGGCCCGTCGTCGTCTGCTTCGCATTGTTGGTAGCCATCATTTTGAACTACTACATGGATGCTTGAGCATCACAGCAAATGTTTTGCTTGCGCTTACGTCGCATTCGGAGTTTACCTAGGCTTGTATATAATTCGATCAACACTTTCTCTTTCTTTTTTTTTGGATATTTAATATGCCTATGTGTTGAAAAGTAGATCATTATATAAGCTCGTATGTAGGGCCTAAATGATTGTTGTAAAGTGTTCTTAGCTATATTATCAGTGTTAGAAATATTAATTATCGATTTTATTAAGATGTCGATTCTCTGTGTTAAATTCTACATTTTGTTATTGGTCGAAGTAATCCGTGCCAGCGGACCAGAATTACGACAAAACGGGGAGCCCCACAACAGATCTGCGGGTAAGGGTATGTCGAGCACCACTAGGGTTGGTCTCCAATGCAAGTTTCAGAATAATATGCGCAAACGATTTCGAACGTAATCGCGGTTTGTGCTCTTCAGTCCCACTACTTGTCAGCTATTATTTTTTATTTTTGAGAGGTTGCCACCTGACGGGGCGAGGTCGATTTATGGGCAAATATCACAATGGCGTCGTTGAGGAGAGATGATCGGCCAATGATCGTGGCCGAGAAACTCACACAACATCGCGAGGAGGCGGCCAAATTGTTTGGTCAGAAAGATTTCCATGGTGCAATTGTTCATTATAGATATGTACGGACTTGGTGGTGGTGTTTTGTATAGGTTCAAGGTATATGCGGTTGAAAGCTAATGTTGGTGACCAACAGGTCTTGGACGAATTGCGACGCGATCATGATCCAGTAATTGAACAAGTCGACGCTCTCGAGAAACTGACTCTGTCGCTGTTGAAGACGCAGCAGTTCGAGGACGCGCTCGCGAGTGCTGAAGAGCTTATAACAAGTGCGAGTGGGAATGCCAAGGTAGATGCGCAGATGCCTTTTGACGAAAACGTGTTACTGATTGACATGCATTGTAGGGGTACATATTGGCAGCCAAAGCTCATATGGGATTGAAGGATAATGTCGCAGCTGTTGGCATCTTGGCACTTGGTTTAAAGAGTGTTTCGAAGCAGGACGACATTTGGAAGGTTAGTCATTATTAACCCTTGTATTATCTTAGACGACAACCTGTACTCACCGACAGGGAGTAGACAATGCGAGAAGTGATTGATTCGCGCGAAAAAGAAAATGCAAAGACCAGAGATCCTGAAAAGCGGCTGCCATTAGAACTATTCCAACACGTACTGAAGTATCTACCATTTCGACAACTAGTCCGAGTGCAATGCGTCAACAGATCTTGGCGGGTAGTGATTCTGAATACGCCAGAGTTGTGGGCAACGCTCGATTTCCGATTCGCAAAACCGTTTGGTGTTGTAACTGTTAACTTGATGCGCGGGTATTACAGTATTTCAAAGGGTCATATTAAGAAGTTTTGTCTGCGCACGACTGCCGATAGCGTATCATGGGGAGAACTGGCCTTGAAGCATTTGGCGTCAACCGGAAGCGAAAATCGACAGAAAAAATCAAGGGCGAAAACAAAATGGAGTGTCAAAAATCTTGCCAATATTGGCGAAAGCAGTTTGCAATATTTGAGTATTGAATCCGGAGAGCGATATACGTTTGACAATTGGCATTCATTTGGTACGGCTACATGGAATGTATTGTCAAAATTGCAGATCCTTCGAGTGTCCGCGTATTCGTTATCGCCAATCATTCATATATTGCTGAATGGCAATCTTCCCAATCTCTATATATTAGACTGTTATCACGACATTCACCATGGCGAGGACTATATGTTCATTCAGTTTATGGACATACCTTCTCCATCTGATGCGTCATATGTTCCGTTGAATCAGATTCGGATCTTCAATTTGGGAGGGAGCCCGAGGATCAAGGCCGGTTACCCCGGCGGTGTTAGTATTCGCGATGTATTCGACCCAGAAATATCAACATATCTCAAAGTAGTGATTGACCCGGAAGGTTTCCATCACTTGCTTCAGCTTTTCCCCAATCTCGAGCGGTTATCTTGCGTCAGTGTACGCATAACAGAAAACAATTTCTACTCTGACGATGAATTTTCGATCGAATACGAAACCGGCGGCCCTGTTGACCCGTTCGAGATGCATAATCCATACGACGTTTACGCCCGCAGCTGGTTCGGACGAGATTTTGATAATTTTGATGACAGACCGGACTGGGCTGGTCCTATCGACAGCTATAACTTCCGCAGGCTCGATCTACGACACAATCCAAAGCTCGAAACCGTCAGGTTTTCTCATACGAATATGAACAAAACCCCGATATTACCGCCTTCGTGCAAGACTTTCGAACTACGACAAACCTCTATGGCCCCTCGCACTGTATTATCAGTAAAAGGAAAGACAAGATACTGTGATGCGGCAGCTGGAGAGCCTAGCGACGTGGTAGTGAACGAATACGAAAATTTGGAGACGTTGGAGGTTTCGTATAGCGAGATCCTGTCGAACGAGGCCTTGTTGGGCGCATTGACAAGGTGTGATCCTAACAAGCTCACGAGTCTAAGCCTACGTGGCTCGCTACTTCTACGGTTTGACCTGGGCAGTGTCGTGAGCTACCCTCAGCCGGGGACACCTGCAGCGCGATCCCAGCCGTTGGCTTTAAATATCGTCCACTTGTGTCCTGAGCTGCGATTCTTGGATTTAGCCGAAATTGAGGATATAAATGATTCAGTAGTTGAACACTTTCATGGCCTCAAGTATTTGGAGACTATTGATGTGTCCATGACCAAGGTCACGATCAAAGGCATCGCGTGGCTAATTGCTGGCAAACCGAGAACAGAAGATGGGTCGTATTTGGCAATCCAGGATCTATGTCAGCGCATCAAGGCGAATGCCGATAGTTTGGATACGGGCACAAATTCGATAGACATGACGTCCATCAAGACCTTGGTTTTGAACAATTGCGACGGCATTTCTGAGCAAGAGTGCTACTGGTTACGCAGCTGTGGCTTTGCTGTTGAGCATATGGCCTTGATCCAAGGGGACTGGCGCGAGAGGGACTGGGATGCTGAAGATGCTGAGGACAACTTGTAAAATATGTTGGTCTTTTTGTACGTTATACTTAGAGACAAAATCGAATGCATGAGTGCATAATAATTTTGACCATAGTGAACATTACATTACCGCATTTTAATTCAATGCATAAACATAGTTATTGTCAAAAAAATTTTTTTTTGTAAACGAACATCGATTGGTCGACGACCTAGAGCGTGCCCCTTATATTACATCTATTATTGATACTAACATCAATTTAAACCCTGTTCATTGCAAACAATGCGCCTCAGCAGTTCTTAACAAAACTTGCTGACATAAAATACCTTGTTTTGATACTTTCAAAAACTTATAACTTTCGTTCCGTCTTCAGTTTGACTTTTTACGCCTTCAAGCCCAACTCGTCGGCATATGGCAATTCTGAAACCTTTCCAACAGCGGCAGCAGCAACCTTCTCCGACAAAATCTTCTCTGCTAGGCTCTTTACTGACTCAGCAGTAACACTTTCAATCTCGGAAACAATACTGGATGCAACTGGAAGAGTGCCAGAAGTTAGAAGTGCCTGGCCAACGCCAACAAGACCATCCGCGCCATCGAGGGCTTGGAGTGCCTCGAACTTGGCACCAGCGATACCCTTCTTCAAGAGTTCGGGACTGACGCCGGCGGCGACAGTCTTGAGAGCCTCGACAGCGGCTACACCAGCAGATTTGATCTCAGCTGGCGAGCCACTGGTAGTGACGGTGAATAAACTCGAGCCATTGTAATTGGTGACCTTGGCAGAGGCCTTGCCAGCGGTAGTGCTGAGGAGAGAAGAGCCATAAGACCATTTTATACTGGAAGCACCACCGAGGACGGAAGCGAGCACATTGAAGGTTGGAGAGGTGGCAGCAGCGTATCCGAAACTGACCAGATTGCCCGCAGTCGAAGGAATTCTGAGTTCGCCACCATAGAATGTGGAATCAGGAGTCACGGATGAGGTTCCAGCCGGGACATTCGCAAGGAAGGTGCTGGCAAGGCTAGAGAGGGTGGAAATATCTGCGCCCGAAGCGACAATTGCAAGATTAGCCTTTGTGTAGGCGACATCCTTGTAGGCCCGGACAGTGTCGATCGAAATCGCGTCAGTAGCCTGGGCGTATAACGGGAGACCAAGACCTTTTCGGTAAGCCGCAGAGTTAACGCCCTCGGAAACAACAAAGGCAGCATCGGTATCGGCAAGCTGAACATCCAATTTCAACAAAGGCGCAACGATCTCGGCTAGCTCGTGACGGGCAAGAGTTGGTTGCGCGAAAACATCGCTGAGTGCCTCGAAGAAATATGGCAGATCCTCTTTGAGGAAATGAGCGGTAAGGACAATTGAGTCGCGGGTTAAAGCGCTCGTGAGAGATCCTCCTAGCAGCTCCGACTCACGAGTCAGTCGGAGACCTGAACGCTTAGGAGTGTTCTGCAAATTCTAGAGTTAGCATTTTCTTCACTCGTATTCCCGACAACATTACGTGTGCGACAGAATTCTGCCAATGACGAGATAATTGACTTTTTTCTATGCAAACGTAGGAGTCCGGCAATAGACGCACCTTGTAGGCGAATCGCTGCAATGCATGTGCGACACCAGGAACAGTCGCATACCGACTGCCAGCCTTGATGACGAATGAAAGAGTCGTAATTGGACTGGCCAAATCCGCGGTTGCAATCTTAATGCCGTCGACAGTGGTAGACTCAAAACCGAGGTCGGTTGCTGCGGTCGCCAGAGAACGGGTCGCGTTTGCGCGTACAGAGGAGCTCGCAGCTCTGCGGAGACAAGCGGACGTGGAAGGCGCAAGCATTGTGTGCAGTAGGAATGTGCGAGGAAGGTGTAGAGATAGTCGTTGGACTTGGTGAAGGCTTCTGCTCCCGGGATCAGGCAAGCTTGAAAGTCGAAGATGCTCACACAAACTTCGGCGTTTTTGCGTTTCGACGAAAACTGAGCGAATCAGCAACACAGATTCAAAGAGCGTCCCATTGGCCCAGCCAGCCCGATGTTAGGGTTCCTCACGCAAAAACCAGTGTTTCCAAAACGTCGATTATCGCTCAAAATGCAGTTTTGGAAAATCTGCCAAAATGCGAAATTTATGCTTGGGCGTATTAATTTGGACTCGACAGTCATAGCAACTAACAGCATCCAATACCGGAAAATTGTTGCTTGCATGAAGAACATATAGCCCAACTGGCCATTGCCAGCCTCAAGGATTCTAGAGACGACGCCGGTGCTTTGTTATTTTTCAAAATGCCCCAGGTATGTCTACTTCTTTGACGAGATCAGCACCAGTAACTAAACTCTACCAGTATGAAGAGGAACTTGTAGTCCTGTTACTGCGCGACATATATGGAGATATCGCAGCGGTATGTACTTGTTAGCACCTGCAGGTTTATTGTTTGGCAGATTTACTAACCCTTGTAGGCCGTGGTCGACACACTACTGAAATATGGCCGGCTAACGCTCCAGTTGATCTCGAGGTACTCCAAACTGCCTATATCGACAATCCAGCGCGTGCTAGTACCGCTAGTGCAGAATCGATTTGTGCTCTACTGGGTAGATGACAATGCGGGCGGGGACAATGCTACATATGTTGCCTCGACTCGGAATATGTATAACATAGTGCGATCCGGCGTGTTTGTCAGTTACGTTTTGGATCGTTTCCCTGACACAGCTGGCGCGCCCGACATTGTGAAGAATCTCTTATTATACGGCCATTTCAGAGTGTCGGATTATTTAACACCGCAGTCACCCTCACAGGCTGCAGCGTCGAAGAGTGCAGCCGCATTATTATTGCAACATAAACTCCTAACAACACTGCGAAGTCATGAATTCAATCCCGAGTCAGATCTTTATATGAGAATGTTTAAGAGGCGTCTGGCAGCCATTCCCCGTAGCAAGGCCGTATCCGAAGCCAAGCGGGAAGTTCAGGCACACGCGGAGGCGACAGAAGAATTCAATGTTCTGAAAAGAATACACGATGACGTCAATGACGGATTAGTAGCTACCACGAATGGCAGTAGCAGTTCAATAAAAAGAGGGCACTCATTAACAGACACCTCGCCATCGAAAACAGTCGACGATTCGGCAGTCCTGGCGTTGAATCACGATAAATTTGTTGTGCTGATGCGAGCGCAGATATTAGTGCAGTTGGTATCGAAGCGAATCGGAACAGTCACAGCTGCAGTTTATAGACAGGTTCTAGACTGTATGGAGCCGAGGCTATTTCGGTGTGTTGACAATACAGACAAAGCAATCAATGTAACTTCTCTTGAGATTCTTCGGAACCTGGACCCAGACTTTGACCTTGGGAGAGCCGTTACTGAGGGATCGAACAAAAAACGATCGAGATCATCAAGTAGTCGCGCGTCAAAGCGCCAAAAGCGTGACCGTGGTACTGACGACTCGGCAAGCGAGTCAGACGAGAGTATTGAAGGCAATAATATCTCTGACCATCATATTAATAAAGAAGATGATGATGAGGATGATGAGGATCACATTTATGACAGCGCTGCCGACAATTCTCGCATTGAGCAGTTGAACTTGCACCTCTCGATGTTATCGTGTAATCACAACCTGCCATTTATAAAGAGAGTTGGAAATAAAGGCGGTGGCGAATGGACCATCGACTTTGACACATTGACCGCGCGGGTTCGAGAGTTAGAATACGACAAATTAATCACGCAGAAACAGGGTGCCATCGCCTGCCGTTTACTGCGGATTATTCGTGATAAAGGACGAATAGATGAAAAACAACTTGCCCGAATTGCACTTCTACCGCCGAAGGATATTCGCGCGCAATTGACTGCACTGCATGAGATTGGATGTCTTGATTTACAGGAAGTCCCGCGGGGTACTGACAGGGCCCCGAGTCGGACTTATTATCTCTGGTTCCACAAGCCAAAGTCCGCGTATGCACTAATGAGCCAAGCTGTGGCCAAAACTATGGTAAGATGCTATGAACGAATCATAGAAGAACGCGCACGAGGACGGCGACCAACAATTATGACCAAACTCTTACGTGAAGATGTTCGACGGGATGAGGCGAAGATGCTTACTCCAGCCGAGAGAGAGGAACTCCGGCGGGTAAGAGGTATTGAGGAGCGATTCACTGCACATATGGCGAAGTTAGATAAACTTGTATTGATATTTAGGGATATGTGATGTCCATGATGTTGCGGCCAAGCAAGACCGATAATTTTTGTTTCTGACGGTAGCGAATATCACAATTTTTGCATCCTAGAAAACTCCCCGTATGCAGTCGTACGTATACGTAAAACAAAGATTCATCAGTCCAAATTTTTCTCCACAAACGCCGCGACCTTCTCGATTGCATCAACTTGACGCAAAAATCCACCAACCGATGCACCCACATATACAGGTCGATTTGTCCGATTGGCAAGCACTCGTGCCAACCGCAACGCCAACTCCATAGATTCCTGTGAAGAACCATCTTTTCCTCCTAATAATGTAGTAGCCAATGGGCCTGGGGTCGATGTACCATTGTTGCGTCGAGGAAGCGCGTAGACTAATACGGTCAGTGGTGTGGTCGTTGATTCCGCAGTTGTCACATGCACAACTATGGGCTGCGAAGTGATACTTTGCGACAAAGTGCTATTTGTTCGTGATGGAAAGCTTGGAAAGATTGTGAGGTGGCAGAATAGTGTGAGCGGCGGTATTGATATTGTGTCCGTAATTGGCGTGATTGCCTGATATCCTGGAACTGAGTCTGTGGATAACGCTGCTGACTGCCCTGTCACAGTGGCCGTTAAGAGATCCATGGATACGCGTACTTAGACTCGATGATCCGATGATCTACCTGGCCTAGATTCCACTTTGCGTTGCCAAATGCTGACGCCGGTGTTATTGGGAATTCAGGGGGAATTATATGTTGACCCGAATAAACTGTTTTTCGCTCTACCCATATATAACACTCTTTATATTACATACATTTATGCAGTTTCCCACGTACATTACGACAAACAAAGGAGTTGCAACCCATAAATGCAATATGTACTTTTACTATATACATAAATCGTTCATAATTTGATTGTACATAATTATGTCTTCACATTGAAACAGATAATACCGGGAAAAATGCGTGGAAATTGTCATGCAGAACGGATATTTTCACCTTATTCTCTTCACCAAATGAATGAGGTTGTAACTTCATTTGCCGCAATACTGATATCGCGACGTTCATGCCCACACAGGAGCGCGTGAGACATCGACGCATCTACGGAAATGTTAGAAACGCGAATTAATGCAATGAATGCGGCATGACAAAAGTACTCACCTTCGCCGAGCTTTCTTGCACTAGCTTGATGTTTACCTGCTGCTCGGATTTCAGCTTACTACTGGCATCCGCGATGTTGCGAGCACTGTTCACGCTTAGCTGCGCATTATCTAGAAGTGAATCTATCTATCGGATTTATCAGCAATATGGCCATAGTTACATCAGAACTTTAACGCACCTGCCAGTTACGAAGATTACTAAGTCTCTGATAGGTCTCAAATGACGGGATTTCAGGTACGCCAATCGTACTAAATGGCTTCAGACGCAGCCTATACCACAGTTCCGGTGATGTATATTCGTTCCTCGATGGATCTGATGGACTTGTAGTTAACGATCGAACACACCCAGCCAATACAAGGGCAGCCATGAAACACATATATCCATGGCATAACTCCTTGTACGCAGCCGTCTGAGACCGTAATTGGGCCATCCATGTACGCGTTCTTATAAGCGATTCTTGCGATGGAGGTGGCACGCCTGGCGCTGGTGCTGTCGTCGTCGTCGTCGTCATCGTTGCGCCCTTGTTCTTCTTTGCCTTCCTCGTCCTTCCAGAGGATGCTGTAGAATCTGGTTGCGTCGCCACCGTGATCTCGAGAATAGTCTCGATTCGTTCAAGATGCGAATCCATTGCACCAAGAATATAATCGCCATACCAAAGCATAAGAGGCCATTCATCCAACCTGTAAATATCCAACTCGAATCCCATAAACACGATCCAAGTCATGATCTGAAGCTTCCGAAAGTATACCCACGACGACAACGGTAATGCACGCAAGCCTTCCTCACCGCCCGTAACTGTAGGCAGCAAGGGCGAGAACTCTAGCATTTCAACACGTGACTCTAAATGCTCGCTATCAACCTGAAGCGAGTCCCAGTCCAGAATTGCGCTGCATAGCCGCTGTCTTAAGCGTGACCGATTATGACACATTATTGAGAACAGACTTTCGAAACAGGCTTCGGCCCTGGACAAGAACAAATCTAGAGCTTGCCGGCATGGGTGCGCATCGTCCATTGCAAACAACGCTGGCGACGGACAACAAAGGTCAGTGATGTCACTAATGACTGCGACTCGCACTGAGAATTTCCCTAGTATCTTTCGATGCACTAAGAATCGTTTAAAAAGCTGGCACCGGACGTACGGTAACTCGGCCGGCCGCCGCATCCCGAATTCTTCAAAGTAAGCGGTTATATCGCCGATAGATCCGTAGTCATGTATTCGTAAGACGTCAATTGTGCCGTTGATTAATCTCTCCAAAGTCGCAATTGCAGCTCCAAAACTCATTTCCACTTTTGGTCTTGGAGGCATTCCGCACTCCAAACGACCTTGAATTGCAATACTAAATGCCGCAGGAAGCGGCTGTGCCAAAGAATTCGTGCTAACCACTCTCTGTATCCAGTCACGGGCGCCAGCCAAAAATTGCAGTTGCTGTTCCGGTGCATCGTCGGCCGAATCCAGTGCTTTTATCATGAGAATACGCAGTTCGAGACGAGCAATAAAGCCTTCGACACAACTGAGCAGATCTGTTTTCTCCTGGCCATCTGTGTGTTGCCTCTCTATTTCAGTTTTGAGTTGCTGCATTTTGATACTTGCAGCAGCAAGACCCGCACATATTTTCGTTCCCGGCACGAACTGCATTAAGTCGGCAGAGTACGTTTGCGTGACTATGTCCTCGTCCTAGATACAAAAGTTCAGACTGGTCCAGCGCATGCACAAACACACTCTCCCACATACTTCCAGAATTTCGTTGCATTGCAGTCGTCTCCGTGATAAATCGCAGGACTTGATGATCCCAACGACAAACTCCCGTAAAGCGACGTGGACGAATAGGCTTTCTATGTCCTCATCCGATGTCGTCGGAACAACATTACTGTCATTCCCGAAATGTGCACTTGAGATGTTGCCGTTGAAATTGTTCAATGCTTGCTCGATGTAGAGACAAGTGAACACAGTTTGACTTAACGCTCCTCCGGTATGCCACGACATCTACGTCTATTGTAAACATTGTGACCCTTCAACCACCACATAATATACATTATTTTTTAGCTCTTACCTCCATTGCCAATAGCTCGTCCATAACCCCGAGCACTTCTCTGGCCGTTCGGTTTGCCTTTGTATCGAATTCCTCGTCATGAGACAGTATATCCAGTAGACCAGTGTCCATCTTGAGATCCATGATCTAATAGCCTGTTAGCGAGTAATAAGATTCATGATCATACTGGCAATACCTCGAGAGCATTTATGGCGTTCACGAGCTCGAAAGTCTCAAGCATCGCCAATTCTCCGGGCTTGATCTCTAAAAACACACCTGTAAGCATTCACGTGTACGGTACCACCTGCTGGAGTCGCATCTTACTTTGAGCTTCCTTCGCAAATACTTCGGTGATGTCGACATAGTTTGGCGCAACTGGTGGAATTGGTATATTAGAAGGGCCAACTCCAGAGTTCAGCCTCTGCATGGTTGGATAACGTGCCGTTGGGTCATTTGACGACGTGGATGCACCGTTCGCTTCGAGAGAACTCATTGTATAATTGGCAGGCTGGACCAGGACATTCCAGATTGACGAGAATTCGGTGCTGGGATTCGCCACGAAAAATACCTAGCAGAACGGGAACTAACGCAATTCGCTAATCAATACCTCCGCGTATATGTTCATGCCAAATGTATCGTAGAAGGCTTGGCTGTGACGGAGTGCAGCGATTGATCCGAATACTCAATTTACCGCTTCGGGGCACTCGAAGTTAGTGTAAACGGCCCCGAACCTCCCAAAATCACTTTTCATACGCGGCCACTAAGAATCTACTACGCTTTACGACAAGGCAGACTTTCCGGACATTTGACGCTCTCACTGCAAGATGCAAGAAACGTGGGATATCCGGTTATAACTCGGTATCATTGGGACCGATTTAGAAATTATTTTGACAGCTTAAAGAAGCTATCGAGTGAACACTTACGGCATGAGTTGCTTTCGAAAAAAACCACACAATCGAAGATCTTCCGTATATAAGTTGTCGGTCATACATGTATTATTAATATAATTTATCTATATGCAACTCTCTACATAACCGTGAATTTCGAACAGTAAATCTTGAAATTAGCGAACAAGAATTTACTTCTTCGAATTATTATCATTCTCTTCTACACAACCCGTCAGTATAGACTCCAAGAACTCTGATAACCAAATACTTACGCTTGCCATTCAGCCATTTAGCGCTACGCACTTCATTGGTCCCACGTCGCTCGGCCAAAATGCGCTTGTCTTCCTTGAGAGCCCGACGAGTTGCCCGCGCCGCGATGGCAGCGTATCGATTGTAACTGATCAATCTCATCAGAATTCCGCTTTTTCGCACAAACACAAACCCCAGTAGCCAACATCATTCAATTCGAATTCGCGGGTGGAGTGGTATGTGGTACAGAAAATCTCGTAACCCAATTGGCCAGACCGGATGAACGCCCATCCCGAAGCAGTTCATACCACTTCCACCGCCTCGATTGACATCTGCATCCCAATTAGAGATAATACTTACGTCAAACCGGCTTCTTTCCAGAAAGTCATTGCGATTGATATCAATAATAATAATTCACGCCAGCGAATGCCCGTAAAATGATGTAAGGTGGGGAGCAAACTTTCTTTGTTCCCGAATATGCCCACGACTTCGTCCAAGGTAAGGGTTTTGGTTTCAACTGGGCGTCGATTTACTCGGGTTAGGGATTTGCGTGTAGCCTTCCGACAGCCTCGAGATTTGAGTGACCACAGACAAGCAGTCATTTTATCAATGCCGGACACCTTATAATTCATGAATTTAAAATCCTGGACTAATTTAACAAATCTCGTGTTTCTATGTTCTGGACATATATGTGTACGCAACTCTTAACTAATGTCGATACCTTGCATTGTCCTGTCGGGTAGTTCTCCGAAAGGCTCTGAGCGGGATAAATCAACCTCAATGATTTCACGAGTTTCGCCTCATCGGATCAGTAGGTACTCCAATACGCCATCGTTCTTCTGTTCGCGGCCCAAATTAGTCTTGCCCTTTCTGCTGTCACAGCCATGGCCACAGGTAGTTGCGAATGACAACAGTTCACTAGAGGAACGGGAATGGTCTCAAGGGGCTACTCAAACCGGATTCATTGAGGATTGTTATTCTGAAGATATGCTGTCACCGACAAAGTACTCTGCGAGGGGAGTCAGGGTGAAGCCGTTAGAGACATGGCTAAACTTTGCAGATGAATTCTATAGTACTGCCAATACGTCAGAATCGCCAAGTCTGTTACAGATGCTTGGCGGGGAAGGAAACGATCCTAGTTTGGGTCGTGTTAACTGTCAAGTGAAAGATCGAGCTAAACAGCAGACTGAAATTAGAAGCAGTTGTAACATAACCCCACAGTGCGTGACAGCAAATAGCACAGAGAATGCCAGTACGAGTTCGATTTGCAAATCCATTTTATCGACATCGCATGACTTGGCAGAGAATATATCCCATTTGGATGCACAACCGTGTAAAACTGTGGCTAACCGAAGATCATCGAAATGTCCGGCATTCTTGAAGAAGTGCAAGTCATACGTTGACATACCCCTTACGCGATCGTGCAAGAGAAGACAGAGATGCAAGAGTGAGATATTTACGATACATGTCGAATCAGCAACCGAAAATTTAGCGGACGTGGATATTCCTGTCAGGTGGCTTGAATCCCCGCACTCATGTTCTCTGGACCCGATAAATTGCGACGACGAGAGTATGGTGTATGTATCACCCCGAACACGCATAGCGAAAAAAGAGTTTGATAAAAGCAGTACCATTGTTCTTGTTCGCGGAAATACCGGTGAAGATTCAGCCCTGGAGCGCCTGTTTCCGGCAATTAATGTTGTTCCAAAAGTGACGTTGACACTTGCAGACGGCAGCAATTCTGAGCACACACCGATTGTTTTCTCTGGCCGGAATGTTGTGTCGAAGTCTAGTCGATGATGCACTGTAGTCCACGGGATAAGTTGGTGCTGTATTGAGAATAAGAAATGCAATTATAACTGAATTACCGATTGCGGTTGCGGAGTCTTAGTCATCGCCACAAAGAACAGATCACTTAAGAGATAGTGACTCTAGTAGGCATGGTAACACTTGACAAAGTAGCCTTATGTCCAATTGTCCCCGGTAGGCTGTGGGTTTGAAGGTTTGAGCCTTATATACCATGCTAGAGCATTCAGATCGCGATCCTGGCCACAAATTGTTTTACCTGGTGACGTCGTTCTAATGCACAGATTTCCATAACCATTGGCCCGGACTGGATTATCAAATGAATAGAAACTACCGTAACCAAGTCACCCCGAATTCCTTGGTCGGGGGAGATTATGCGCGCCGCATTGGTCATTATGACGTAAGTGCCCACACACGCGATGCCCAGCGTCGCACAAAAACGGTGCCGGTGACACAGGTTTGTGGGAGCCCCGAAGACCCTGAATGATCAGCCCCGGTGTTAACCGAATTCCTGGATTTCACCATCCAGCTTTTCTCCCGTCTTATAATGCTGCTTCGACCCACCATCCGCTGGTCAGTTACTGTCCCTCTCTTTACTCGTGCTGGCGCTGCTTATCGAGGCAAACTTGGTTTGCGCATTGGTCCCATAACTCGGGCTCAACCTCTGCACGCCGCGAAATCAACCTCATCACAATCATCTTCCAAGTACACTTCAGACCAAAAGCCGTTCTCGCCAGATCAAACTTCATTTCTCGGTATGCCACTGGTAAACACGCTAGCGACAGCCCAAAGTCCGTACTTGCGTGCACACAAGCACAATCCAGTTGCTTGGCAGCAATGGACAGACTCGACTCTGACTCGCGCAGGGCTCGAAAATAAACCGATATTTCTTTCAATAGGATACCACACCTGCCACTGGTGCCACGTTATGAACGATGAGTCATTCTCGTCTGAACAAATCGCCGCCGTGCTCAACGAACATTTTATTCCCATCAAAGTTGATCGTGAAGAGCGACCCGACGTCGACTCTGTCTACATGTTGTATTTGCAGGCTATCAGCGGCGGCCGTGGCGGGTGGCCTCTGAACGTGTTTTTGGCACCTGGCACGCTCGATCCTATATATGGTGGAACATATTGGCCTGGTCCATGGGACGAGGTCGCGGCAAAGACCGGCCGGACCATGAAACCTTCCGGCCCAGAATTCAAAGACGTGCTATTGCGTATCAACGAGCTGTGGACGCAAGACGAAGATAAATGTCGCCGTGCCGGTGCGGACGCAGTCCGGCAATTACGAGATTGGACGATGGCCAAAAACAAGGCCGAAAAGTCGTCGTTGGATACGAGAATCCTGTCTGATGCATGCGAGTATTTCGTTGACCGGTATGACAGCGTGCACGGCGGATTTGGCGAGGCGCCCAAGTTTCCTCAGCCAACTATGCTAAGCTTATTTATCCGCATGAACGATTATATGAAGGCTACCGAGAAGGTTGACCTTGGTAATGAAATAAACCCCGCCGATATGGCTATTTATACGCTACGGCAAATCGCGAAAAGTGGCATCCATGACCAAATCGGCAACGGATTCGCGCGATATTCTGTTACCGCAGACTGGAGTTTGCCTCACTTTGAAAAGATGTACGTTAGATCTAGTACCTATTAGACATGCACTTACATAAAGTAAGGTTATACGACCAAGCCATGTTGTTGAACGCGTACCTGGACGCATGGCTTTTTAATAGAGGAGCCAACTCCTTTGCCCTCGACGGCGTCCGAGACATCGCAGCATACCTCACCAATGGGCCACTTACGCACGCGCAAGGCGGCTTCTACTCCGCCGAAGATGCAGACTCGATCGCTCCTGACAACGCTCTCACGAAACGCGAGGGCGCCTATTACGTCTGGACATACGAAGAGTTTTTTAAAGTCCTTGGTCGAGTTCCCGGTGACATTGCGGCGGCGCACTGGAACGTGTTGGAGCATGGCAATGTTGATCCGCAGTTCGACTTGCACCACGAATTGCGAAACCAAAATGTTCTCGCAGTCACGATGGAGCTCCCTGAATTATCCAGAGTATTTGGAAAGTCAATCGAATCCCTCGAAGAGATCCTAGCCGAAAGTCGCGATAAGTTACGCGCACACAGAGAATCGACGCGTGCGAGACCGAGTGTGGACACCAAAATCGTGGCATGCTGGAATGGTCTGGCGATCAGTGGGCTAGCGCGAGCAGGCGCAGCTGTTGCCGATGTCGATCCAGATGTGTCAACAAAGTGGCTCGACTCGGCCGAACGCGCGGCCGACTTCATTAAAACGAACATGTATGATGACACTACACACCGGCTCAGGAGGGTCTATCTTGACGGCGCAGGGAAAATACCCGGCATGTGCGACGACTACGCGTACTTAATCGCGGGCCTACTCGATCTTTACGAAGCGACTTTTGATCCAGGCTACCTTATCTGGGCACGCAACCTGCAAGACACGCAGAACTCGTTCTTCTGGGACGAGACCGGCGGCGCGTATTTTGCCGCCGGCAGTGACGCGACCGACCACTTGATTCTCCGGATCAAGAGCGGGGCAGACACGGTCGAGCCATCAGCAAACGCCGTCTCTATCTCTAATTTGCTGAGATTCAGCGCCGTGCTGGCAGATGACCATTTAGAAGGCATGGCCCAACGCGCGCTCGATTCATTCGGGAAAGATATGATTACACAGCCCTATGTTTATTGTGCAATGTTGCCGTCCGTGGTAGCTCTGTCAGAGGGCATGCGCACGATCCTACTAGTCGTTGGCAAAGACGCCGATGAGGATGTTGTCAAGGACATGGTTGCCGGCGTGCGGTCCGCATTGCTGCCCAATACCACGGTGGTGCAACTCCGCACGATACCTCGGGACGAGAACGAGGGCAGGTTACAAGGCTGGCTCGTTCAGCAAGACGACATTTATAAGACAGTCATGGCTGCTCATGAAGCAAAAGAACACGATCCAAACGTTACCGTCTATATATGTCAACGCAGGGAGTGTGGCTTACCCATCACAAGTAAAAGTCAGTTAATCGAAGTTCTCAAACGTGAAAGCAGTAACGAGGAGCAATGAAGAAGGAGCCTTTCGGCAGATTGGGGTGCGAATGGTCTCTTCACCCGAACGTTGGGTTTTAGCGTCACCGACGTTAATTAACATCAACAAATTTCAATTAATTATTTATATACCGAAGAGAACTATGTATATATAAATAAAAAAACAGTACAAACTAGCAAAGCTGGACGTAAAAAATGATAATGAGAATCAAGCAATCAAGCAAGAGAAATATACACAGATATCTATTTATCACTGACAGGAAAAAAAAAATAGTAAACCTTTTAAAACTTTTCTCCACCAAAACGCTCTAACAAGAAATAGTACTAGCTATTTTATGTCACTAACTTTCCAAGCAAATTGACAAAAGCATCAAATGAGAGTCAAAGAATAAAAAAAAAGGCCAAAATCCAATGTCATAAACCGCAAAAACATATGAGTTCAAATCTAAACCGTAACCTCAACAACGTTGCCATTCGACTTCTTCTCCAAGCCGTCGAGTAGTAAATAGTCACGCTTCTCGATACTGCCGCTCGCAGGCAATCGGGTCGAGTGCATCAAGTACTGGTCAACTGCACGTGCACACTGGCGACCTTCCTGGATACCCCAGACAATGAGCGACTGACCGCGTCTGCAGTCACCAGCCGCAAACAAACCGTCATCAACCTGGTAAATGGACGGCGCGGCCTTCACTGTCTCGATGTTGCCACCGCCATCGCGGTTGACCTCGAGATTCTGAGCTTCAGGACCGACAAATCCCATGGATAGCAGAACAAGGTCGGCAGGGAAGAACTCCTCGGATCCGGGGACCTGCGACATCTGCCAGCCGCCGGATTCGGTGCGCTTCCATTCAACACGAGCAGTGTTAATACCCTGCAGTTTTGTTAGCTACCGGCTGCCAGAGCACACAATTATACAAACTGAGAAAAATACCTTGACGTTGCCTTCACCATCAGACACAAATTCCTTAGACATGATGCAATATTCACGAGGATCCTTGCCGTAGTGCGCAACAACCTCAGAGTGGCCATAATCGACACGGAAAATGCGAGGCCACTGAGGCCATGGATTGTCCTTGGCACGAGCTGCCGGCGGCTGCGGAAGCAGTTCAAAGTTGACGACTGACTTGGCACCGTGACGAACCGAGGTGCCAATGCAATCATTGCCAGTATCACCACCACCAATGACAACGACATTCTTGCCACGAATGAGCTTCTCAACGTGATCCATGTTGCCGTCCAAAAGCGCAGCAGTATTCATGGTGAGCAGTTGCATAGCGAACATGATGTTGTTCAGATTTCGGTTCGGGATATTTAGGTCGCGAGGGATGGTCGAGCCAACAGACAAAACCACAGCAGAGTTCTCCTTGCGGAGCAGCTCGACCGTGACGTCCTTGCCAATGGTGCAGCCTGTGACGAACTTGACGCCTTCGGCAGCAAGGAGGTCTGTTCTGCGCTTGACGATCTTCTTGTCAAGCTTCATGTTGGGGATACCGTACATCAACAAGCCACCGGGGCGGTCAGCACGCTCATAAACCGTGACCAGATGGCCGGCACGATTCAGCTGGTCAGCACAAGCAAGACCAGCCGGACCGGATCCAACAACAGCAACAGTCTTGCCAGTTCTGTGGACAGGAATGTTCGGTACAATCCATCCCATCTCGAATCCTCGGTCAATGATAGCAGCCTCGACACTCTTGATACCAACGGGGTCTTCATTGATGCCAAGAACGCAAGCACCTTCACAAGGAGCAGGACAAACACGACCGGTAAACTCTGGGAAGTTGTTGGTCATGAGAAGTCTGTTGAGTGCATCCTTCCACTGATTCTTGAACACAAGCTCATTCCACTTGGGGATAATGTTTGAAATTGGGCAACCGGTGTCAGATTGGCAGAATGGAACACCACAGTCCATGCAACGAGCAGTCTGATACTTGAGTTCTTCCTCAGTCAGTCTCGTGTTTAGTTCCTGCCAGTCCTTTGTGCGGGTCTTGGGGTTGCGGTACTTCTCAGACCTCCGCTTGTACTTCATGAATCCTTTGGTCTTGTCAAGTGCAAGAACTGTGTTTTCCTTGCGCTGCTCGGCAGCCTTGTCGAGGATCGCATCTTCAAGATCCTGGAGCTTGGGCTCCGTTGCAGCAGATGCAACAGTCTCCTTCTCGAGCTCAGGAGCTGGTGATGGCGCCTGAGAAAGGCCGAGGGCCTGCAGCGGGTTCTCTAGTTTCTTAGCCTCGGCTTTCTTCTTGGCCTCAGATTCAAGCATCTTCTTATAATCAAGAGGAAAGACCTACAATCAATGTTAGAAACAATATGCACAATCAAAGAAGATATAAATATATATAGTACCTTAACAAACCGAGGAAGAACACGGTTGAAGTCAGAAAGAACCCTGTCCGCAACGGTGGAGCCAGTGTAGTGTCTGTGATCCTCGATCAATCCGCGCAAGAATGCAACCTCAGCTGGGTCGGTGACTTCAGTAAGCTCAACGAGTTCGGTGTTAACCTTGGCTTTGAACTCCTGGGCCATGTCGAGAACGTACGCAATACCACCGGACATACCCGCAGCAAAGTTACGACCAGTGGGCCCGAGAATGACAACACGACCACCAGTCATGTATTCACAACCGTGATCTCCGACACCTTCGACCACAGCAATGGCTCCGGAATTTCGGACAGCGAAACGTTCGGCAGCAACACCACGGAAGAAACAGGTTCCGAGGGTAGCACCGTATAAGCAGACATTTCCGATCAAAATGTTTTCCTCAGGCTTGAACACCGAGTTCTTTGGTGGGTAAATGATTAGGCGGCCGCCAGACAATGACTTGCCGACATAATCATTGGCGTCTCCCTCAAGCTCCAAAGTGATACCGGGTGCGAGGAAGGCACCAAACGACTGACCAGCGGAACCGGTAACATTGACATGGATGGTGTCGGTAGGAAGACCTTGCTCGCCAAACTTTCGTGAGACTCTGTACGAGAGCGTGGCGCCGAGCGCACGATCGGTGTTGATGATCTCGCAATCGACCTGGGATGGAAGGCCTTTCTCGAGAGTAATCTCGGCCTCGTCGATAAGTTTGTTGTCCAATCTGTCATACAAGTGATGGTCCTGCTTACGGACATTTCGCGTAGCAACACCAGGACGCAGTGCATGCGCAGGGGTGAGCAGAGGTGAGAGATCAATATTAGCAGTCTTGGTGGTACGCAAGTCCTCGCGAACTTTCAATTTCTCAGCGCGACCAATCATCTCGTCTATAGTACGGAAGCCAAGCTTAGCCATGATACCACGGAGCTCGTTCGAAATGTAGTAAAAGAAATTGATGACGTGCTCCGGAGTGCCCTGGAACTTCTGACGCAGGTAGGGATCCTGGGTGGCAATTCCAACAGGGCAGGTGCCCTCGTGGCACTTGCGCATCATGATACAACCCATAGCGATAAGCGGGGTAGTGGCGAAACCCCACTCTTCCGCACCAAGAAGACAAGCGATGGCAATATCACGACCAGTCCTTATCTGACCGTCAGTCTGGACAACAACACGGCCACGGAGATCGTTCAAAACCAAAGTCTGGTGAGTCTCAGCGAGACCCAATTCCCACGGAAGACCAGCATACTTGATACCGGTCCATCGGGCAGCACCGGTACCACCATCGTGTCCCGAAACCAAGATATGATCAGCCTTCGCTTTCGCGACACCAGATGCAACAATACCAACACCGACTTCGGAAACAAGCTTCACGGAAACGCGCGCACGTGGGTTCGAGCACTTTAGATCGTAGATCAACTGCTTCAAGTCTTCTATCGAATAAATATCGTGATGAGGAGGAGGAGAGATAAGACCGACGCCGGGGGTCGAGTGACGAGTCTTCGCAATCGCTGTGGACACCTTATGGCCAGGAAGCTCACCACCTTCACCTGGTTTGGCACCCTGAGCCATTTTAATCTGCAGCTCATCTGCATCGGCAAGATAGTAGGACGTAACACCAAATCGGCCGGATGCGACTTGCTTGATAGCAGAACGCATAGTGTCGCCGTTGGGAAGTGCCTGGCTGCGCTCTGAGTCTTCACCACCCTCACCCGTGTTGGACTTTCCTCCAAGTCTATTCATGGCAACGGCAAGAGTGGAGTGAGCCTCCATGGAAATAGAACCGTAGGACATGGCGCCAGTGACAAATCGGCGCACAATTTCGGTCCATGGCTCTACCTGGTCGATCGGGACAGCCGTGGATGCCTCGTAGTCAAAGTCGAGTAAACCACGCAGTGTGCAATTCTTTATCTGCTCGTACTCAGCCTTAGAGTAAGCCTCGTACGACTTGTCATTTTTGGTGCGGACTGCATCCTGGATGTTGGCGATCGAGACAGGGTCATTGACATGCGCGTCACCGCCGTCACGATAGTGGTATTCGCCAGACTCTGGAAGACCTTCCGGACGAATGACGTCGCGTGATGGGTAGCCACGTTCGTGGAAAGCAAAAGCGTCTTGGGCGATATATTCGAAGGTGATACCCTTAATACGAGTCGCCGTGCCGGCAAAACACTTGTCGACTACACTGTTGTCAACACCGAGCGCCTCAAAGATCTGTGCACCCTTGTAACTCTGGAGAGTCGAGATACCCATCTTGGACATAACCTTAAGAATGCCATTGTCACAAGAATGAACGTAATTCTCAACGACTTCATCGTCGGTAAGCGCCTTGCGAAGAAGACCCTCGTGGTTCATCTTGACGAGTGTCTCGATAGCGAGGTAAGGGTTAATGGCGTCGGCACCATATCCAAGCAGGACGCAAAGGTGGTGAACCTCACGAGCTTCAGCTGTCTCAACCACCAACGCAATCTTTGACCTGAGCTTAGACTTGACCAGGTGGTGATGCACGGCACCACAAGCAATAAGTGCACTGACAGCGATGCGCAATGGGCCAGTGTTGCGGTCAGACAAGATAATAACCTTGTTGTGGTTCTCAATGGCAGCAACAGCCTCGGCACAGATGCGGTCGACCGCACTCTCATAACCTAGCAGACCCTCTGACCGGTCAAAAGTGATATCGATGGTGTCAACAGACCAGGATGGGTACGCAAGCGAAATACTTTTCACAGCAGCAATTTCCTTGAGTGACAAGATCGGAGAGTGCAGCAAAAGACGGTTGCACTGGGATGGCTTCATCTCGAGAACGTTGCCCTGTGGACCAACATAACAATCAAGCGACATGACAATGGCTTCACGAATAGGATCAATCGGAGGATTGGTGACCTGAGCAAATAATTCACGGAAATAATCGTAAATTAGACGAGGCGCCTGTGCAAGACAAGCAAGTGGCCCGTCGTTTCCCATAGATCCCAGAGCTTCCTTGGAGTCGGAGGCCATCGGCGCAAGCAGGAGCGAAACCTGTTCGAACGTGTAACCGAACGCAAGTAGCCGGGGATCGGATTGGATAGTGGTATCAAAAGAAACTTTAGGCTCGATGTCAACAGCCTTGGAAGTTACCTTTTCAACAAGAGTCGGAAGGGTCAACAAGTTGCCCTGGATCCAACCCTTAAAGTCGAATCTGGACGCAACGGTGTTCTTGAGCTCCTTGTCGTCAACAATGCGGCCCTCGACTGTGTCAACAAGCAACATACGGCCGGGCTTTAGTCGGCCTTTCTGGACGATCTTCTCAGACTCTACCGGGATCGTTCCAACTTCGGATGCGCAAATCATGCGGTCGTCGTCAGTGACGTAGAATCTGCACGGTCGCAGACCGTTTCGATCAAGATTGGCACCACAATATCTGCCGTCGGCAAAAGTGAACAATGCGGGACCGTCCCAAGGCTCCATCAGGCATGCTGCCCATTCGTAAAACGCAGCCTTCTTGGGATCCACATCCTCGTTGGTTTGCCAAGCTTCGGGAACCATGAGCATGACAGCTTCGGGTAGGGACAAGACTCCGTTGATGGTAAGCAATTCGAGAACATTATCGAATGCAGCCGAGTCCGAACCGCCTTCCTCAATGATTGGGTACAAATGCTCGAGCTCATCTGCGAAGAGGTCTGACCGCATAAGTCCCTCACGGGCACGCATCCAGTTTTTGTTGCCGCGGAGCGTGTTGATTTCACCGTTGTGGGCGGCCCATCGCAGTGGTTGAGCACGATCCCACGACGGAAATGTGTTTGTCGAGAATCGCGAGTGTACGAGACAGAAGTGAGCTTCATACTCGACGTTCTGGAGGTCATGGTAATAATTGTAGACCTGAGCTGGGACGAGTTGGCCCTTGTAGACAATATTCTTATTTGAGAGCGAGCATATGTAGAACCAGTTGTGGAGACCAATGGTATGAGTCGCACGCTTGCGGAGGACGTAGAGCTGACGCTCAAAACGTTTCTCGTCAAACTGTTCATCAGTACCGACAGGAGCAGTGGCGTCGTCGCCATAGAACGAACGAAGGACAACGAACGGCTGGAGGACGAGTGGCTCGCGAGAAAGCGCCGCGGGACCCAGAATTGAGGAGTCTCGCGGAACCGCACGCCATCCAAGCACACGGAGGCCGAGCTCTGTGGCGATGGATTCGAAGGTAGCACGGGACTCAGCCAGCACTTCGGTGTCGGATTTGAAAAACAAGTTACCGACAGCATATTGGCCAAGTTTAGGGAGCTTGAATCCAGACGGAATTTCGAATTCCTTGACGAAGAAAGCGTGAGGGATCGAAGTCATCACACCAGCACCATCACCATCGCGGGCATCAGAACCGACGGCTCCGCGATGAGTCATGTTGCAGAGAAGGGACTTAGCTAGTGCAAAATTCTAAGTACGAGCACAATTTATTACAAAAGAGCAAAGAAACGTACCATCAGACACAATCTTGTGAGATGTCACTCCCTTGATGTTGCAAACAAAACCGACACCACACGCGTCCTTCTCGAACTCAGGATCGTAGAGACCCTGCTTCTTTGGCAAGACACCGGCCCATGACTTGTTTTCTGGATCAGGCGACTCTGAGTAGGGAAATACTGTAGGCGTGTAGTCGTCCTCGGGCTTGGCGGCCGTGGCCATTGTCTATAGGAGATTCGAGTTAGCGAGGTTCGTTTGAAGTTATTGAAGTTGTGTATGTGGGAGAGGGGAATAAGGTGAAAGCAAAGAAAAAAAAATTGCACCAGAGGAGTACGCACAGTCAGCGGACAGTAGAGAAATTGTGGTTTTTTTTCGCCGAGAAATAACAGGACGGACTCAAAGAGCTACAATTGGATTTGACCGAGAGTTGACTAACAACGAAAGGCGACTATGGCGGGTGGTTAGAGGAAGAGGAAGCCTGCGAGTGGAGAGCAAGAAGAGAGGAAAAAAAAAAGGTCGGCGTTGGCTGTGGATGAGTTTTAGTTAGGCAACGTCGTGGCCCGCCCGGCGAGACTGGGTCCAGCTATCGCTGATTTGGCACTGATCGTACGAACACAGACTACAAAGATTGGGTGCAACAATCCGCAGTCTTATCACCACAATAGTCGAAAATTTTTTGTTCCCGGTCATTGATTCCCAAGTCTATGACCACCAAATAACTGTCGGGGTTCTCCATCAGTTAATAATGCCCCGGTCCATTCCGCGCATAGACTAAGAACGCATTATGCTAACTACACTATCGTATGTACGTGCCGCGTTCGACAGAAAATAAATGCCAGTCTTTTGTTGTTTGGGCCGGCAACGATGATTGGAAGCAATCTGCTAGCTCTCTCGTTCTTCACATGTCTCGTCTAGCTGGCGCACAAATTTTTCGACCACACCGGATGATGTCGCGGGTTAGGGCTACGCTATCAGCGGCGAGGATTTGTGCGACGTGTGTGCAACTGTCAAGTTTGCGTTGCAGTTGAGCCTTAATCACGGGATTATGACATAAGATAGATCGCACGTGTGGCGTCGCGCGACAAGCATTGACCTGTTCCATTTCACCTGTTCTGGGTGCGATAATGCCAATGTTAGTCATTGCTGCTGCTAGGACCAATCGACTTGGCCAGGCAGAAACTGCACCAGAATAGGGCAATCCCGAGACACTTTCCGTGGTCACGCGGACCATTCCGAACCACCAATTCTGCAGAAACTCGAGGGTACCAAAATAATTATCTATGCTGTATATTCTACAAGCCGTCTTATTTTGGAGACGAGCTTAAAGGTTCGGCTATTCCCTTTTGGGACTAGCGCAGTACTCTCATTTGGGAGGCAAAGTATCCCCACTCTAGTCACTCATCCAATGCATGGCCTGTAATCTCGACCGATGGCCCTATTTCGCGCAGATGTGGCCCTGTTGAGAATCGTGATGACAAACTGTCGCCGAACAAGCTGCGAGTGCAACAATGATGTGTGATTTTGTTGCTAGTTGCTGTTAGTTCCATAAGTGGACCGCTGGGCTTTCGTTAGCCTAAGTTGCATGGCGAGCTGGGACTCGCCTTGTTCCGATTTGTTCCGAGTCCCCGACTTTGCCCTATTAAGAAGAAATTCGTGCCCATAGTCTTTGACTACAACTTGTCTGGTATATTTTATTAATACTATACCGATTACTGTGTGCATTGATGGCCTTGCACTCAGAGCTTTTGATGCCGCACTTAAGCCGTCAAAGGCGTGCTCGTATCGTGCGTGGTTCACAAGCCAAGTGATCCGAACCCTCACATATAAACGCGTGTGCCACAAGTTTGCTCATTCAACTTGCGGCTAGGCCATATCCTGCTTACGGGATCGAAGACAAAAACACAGCATGCAAGTTTGTATCATAATAAAGAGTGCCACTGCAGTTCTGCATGTGCATGCAGCTTTAGTTGTGGATATCCAGTTATAGTTGCGGTGTTAATAGTGTCGAGGATTCAGCAGCCGTACATTCCCAATGTCGTGGAGGGAATATTTACCGATCGGCGCTATAATTAAAAGTGTCAATTATCATCGTTGCAAATCGCAATCTCTGTGAAGCACTAGAAATCGACCTTGTCCATTTATTAGCCGCTAATCTGATTTGGTTATTGACAAAATACTCAATCGAGCAAGTCCCAAGAATGTGCTGCGTGTTCCGACGCGCGGTCGCCAGGGAAACACGACACGCGCGCCAGCCGATCACGTGCAAATTGATGGCCCAACTTGTTATTCTCCTCCTCGATCAAACCAAACAACAGTCTGAAACCAGCCGACAAATTGACAAATATTAACTATTAATCGCATAGAATACTACGAATTACCTATATATGGAAGAGTGTTACCATTCAGCGGCAGGTGATTTTGACGGTTCTCCCGTGTTCTTGGAACGGCAGCGTTGGCGTAGTTATGCATACACTAAGTGCCTACCTGTAGGAATGTGTGGATCAAAATGTAGCTAATGCCCAAAGCCACTAAAATGAAAACTCGAAACATAAACAATATAAAATTGTATATAAAATAATTACTCAATTCTATTCTTCTGTATCACCGTAAGTGCCCGCATCGGTTGGGGAGTCGATATATTTATTTATTTATTTATTTATTTATTTATTTGTATGGGCCGCCCCTCCCGCCGCGAACGATCGAGCGTTGTTTACTTTTATAACTCGCTAGAGCTCACCACCTGCGTTCTTTGCATCGCCTCGCCAGATTTCACCCTGTTGCAGTCCACTTGCCCACACTCCCCCACACATTCTTCCATTCTCGCCTGAATTACATCACTCTGATCCTTCATATAGCTCTTTTTCTCAGTCTATGAACCAGAACTGCTACTTCTGAGCTTGCCCTTTTCACTTTCCCACATTTTTCCATCTATCATTCGCCAGCATGTCGACCACAAACTTATCCTACCCCCTTGTTTCCTCGCCTGATCCTTCAACGGCACAGATACAATCATTCTACGGCACAAGCATGCAGCAAACTGCCTCATCTTCGTCATCGACAACATCGTCGTCCACTCCCTTCCATCCCACTCTCCGCAAGGCCCGTTCCCGTCACTTCGACATGTTCCAACAACAACAACACAGCGCCGCGATTGCAAACGCGTCCGCCATTGCCGCCGCCCAGCAACCACCGGCCCAGTCATACACTCCATACAACTACATTGATTGCTATTCCCAGAGTCTTCAGGACCCTGACGCGACAATGAGCCAAGGATTGAATTTAAATTGGATCCAGCAATGCAACAACAACCCTACCTGGTCGGCACCACCCCCGCCGGCACCGCAAACCAGCATGAGAGCATCCATTGTTCCCCCCTATGTAGTATGCCAATCTGGTTGTGTTGGAGTTGTCAAATACTAACGAAAGTCATCAAGCGATATATGGAACATTCCCCGCCGATCGGCCCAAACGATGTCACTGCACCGATCCCTCTCCCTCCTCAGCCTCCCCAAACACAGTACTCTCCACCGGCTTCATTGTCGCCCACCCGTTCTGAAGTACTACCATCCTACACACTCCCACCCCTACCGACTTCCGCCGACCTGATTCCAAACGCAATCGTCATTAAGAGCATCCCATTCGCTGTCAGCGCGGACGAATTTCTTGAGATTATTCTCGCTGCAGGAGTGCCCCGTCCTTACGCGTTTAATTATCATATTGACGATAATGGAAAGTTCCGAGGACTCGCGTTTGCAAACTTCTCGACCGTTGACGATGCCCGGCTCGCGTTAGCCGTCTTAAACGGGTATGAGATTTACAAACGCAAGTTGCGGGCCGAGTATAAGAAAATGCTGCCTAGAGAGGAACGCGAGCGGATTGAAAAAGAAAAGAGAATGCGTCGAGGACAACTCGAGGAGCAGCATAGGCAACATACTCAATTCGCTGCAATGTCGGAAGACCGTAAGTGCAGGCTTTTGTCTATGTCCATACGACAATAAAGATCTAACCCTCATCTAGGACCTGCACCTATTCTTGATTTTAACAACCAGACTGTGATCGACATTTACTCTGAGCTGTTCCTATTCAAAAATCGCGAAGGTACAGACGAGATCACCATGGGTCCTTTGACGTTAGACACTCGTCGCATCGCCCACCAGATTGCTGATAAACTCGGTCTTGGGCACAAGAGCGTGTCGGACGGAAGAATCTTAGTGACCAGAACTTCTTTGTTCCAGCAGCAACAGCATGCTCTTCTTCATCGTCAGTCGTTGTCGAACCTAGCGGCGGCGGCTGCCCAAGTCAAAGCCGGACATTCCGGCTCAACTTCTGGGTCGTCGCCGACCAGCACATCTTCTCAGGACTCATCTTCTGCCACTTCCGTCTCGTCTCGTCGATCCGTGTACGCACCACTTCCAGTCAACGCGACGGGCACCGCGTCTGCGCTGTTGGATTATAGGGCTCCACCCCAGCATAAATCAGTTGCGCCTACACATGCTCTCCGTGGTACCAAGTCTTTCGCAGACATCCGGTCTTCGTCTCGGGTGTCGACATTATATTCTCACCAGAATGGAAGTTCGAGCAGCATTCATGCTCACCTCGCCCGTTCGTCGGCAGGTACAGCAAGCCTTGGGTCTAACATTCCCGCTGTACCAGATATCAATGTCGCACTCGCGGGTCAACTCTCCGGATTATCAATGTCCGTCGCCAACCCAGATGACATGCACCATTCCAAGAGGCACCTTTTGGCGCGTGACACGTCGAGTGGGTTTATGAGCTTGCAGAATTCGGTTTTGCACGAGTAGAGGTTTAGCATATTTTTTTGGATTAAAGTGTACCACTACATGACTTTATGACATGACACTTTTACGAACCCAACTTTAATGCACTAGCTTATGGACTTTGTCTTCTATTTTTATGTCTAATTCTCATTCGTATTTTGTTTTGACGAACCGCATGGAATGCATGGCGATGTATTTCTAGGACATGACTGGCTATGAATCACGCGTAAGATCGGGACGAACATTGGACTTTTGGCAACATCACGTCATGGTCTTTTAATTTTTTGGCATGAGAAACTTTCCTTCTTCTACATATTTCTTGCTTATACGCGTTGTTATGTGTTGTTATTGTCTGGCACAGGCATGGTTAACGAGGAAAGCAACAAACTAAGGTGGGGTATGTTGTCTTTATGGAGATTTTTTTGTTTGTATGACTAGGAAAAAGTCGGTTTTGACGAGAGATGATCAGGCGAGAAGGTAATATTTTTGACCGCAATAAGACTCTAAGTGTTTGAATTCTGTAAGACTTTTAGGTATAAATTAAAGGCAATAAATAAAAATGAAGCTTGAAAATAGGTTGTGAGTAGCATTTTGAAAGTAATCCATAATTGGACACAAAAAAAAATACAGATGCACTTTTGGCCAATGAAATTATTATTAGCAAGCCTTTTTTTTGAAAAAAAAATCATACTCTCGTTTAAAATACATCCATTACAAGTAAAATGCTGATACAAAAGGTGGATCAAACGTGAAAACTCGAACCTACCTACAGGATTGAAGAAACAAGATGTTATACATACCTCTTTAAAAAGAGGGGGGGAAAAACATGAGTTGGATCGCAAGAAATATACAGACGAGCAAAATAGGTACGAACGAAGAACTGAAAAGAATGACGAATGCTGGCAAGCCACATAAGAGAACTAAGACAAAAACCCCTTTTACGGCCCGAAAGATTTTCAAGCAAAAGATTTTCAATGCTGGTACCACGGCATCACGCCGATATGTTTGTCTAGGTCGAAATTTGCTGGTGCTGCTGTGATTGTGGCTGCTGATGATGGTGGTCTTGACGACCGCCTCGGTTACGGAAATATCCTCGTCCGCCACGCCTCTCGCCGCTGTTGCCGTTTGCATTGTTGAGGCCGCCGCGGCCACGTTGACCTTGGCCTCTATATCTTCCACCTCGTCCACCGCCTGCGTTCGAGTTGCTCAGGACTTGCTGGCGCGGTGACTGTTTACTGGGCGCACGACCGGTCGTAGACGGCGCATCCGGCGCAACGGATTGCTCCCATACTGGTTCAGCCGCGGTCACAGCAGGATCGGCTGATAGTACCGCTGCAGGAGGCTGGTTCTCCGTCCATTCATTCGCTCCGGCGTAATTGGCGTGGCTATCATCGACTTGTGAGGCAGCCGGTGGTAGGCCAGCAACCTCAGCGAGAACCTCATCCGCAATTGTTTGAGGAGGTGGCATGATAGGCGAAGTCTCCTCCTCTTGGTCAAGCTCACTCTCGTTCAAGAACGAGATTCCTCCGCGGGGTACCTTTACGACGGAAATGATCGGCTCCTTGTCGTCTTCGTCTTCGATATCGGTTTTGGCGATAATGATATTTTCGTCGTCGACTGACCCGGCCGGTGTCGCTTCCTGGACTCTAGAGTATAACTCCTCGAGCGACTCCAGCGAAAGTTGCTTAACCATTTCGAATGTCAAGCCGCTCTGGGCTGTCGCCTCCTCGTCAACCAGCTCATCAGCCCCGTCAGAAAGCTTGTAGACAGCCTCCACAGCCGCGTCATCACCCGCATATATCAACGACAATAGGCTCTCGAACGCTGTACTTTCAGCCTCACTAGATGCCGTTGACGCAAACTGCCGCTTCCAACTTGCCACATGCAAAAATTTGACAAGCACATTGATCCGTTCCCTTGCCTCGGACAAGGCCTCTTGACGCGCCTGATCAGCGGCCGCGAGAATCTCAGCCGTGTGACTCTCCTCCTTGATCTTCTGCTTCTGAACCTCAGCCGTATGACTCTTAGAATCATGGAGCTTCTGCTTCTTTTGCTCGTCCTCAAGTATTTTGAAGGATTTGGTCAAGTCCTCCAGCTCCTTGAGTGGATAGATTACTTGGTCCTTTGATTTCAGTGCCGCGAGCTGGTCTTGGTTTAGTTTCGCCGCATCTGGCGTCGCTGCTTGTTCTTCGTACTTGTCAAGGCGTTGCTTTGCTGGTGCGTTAGTCATTGTTCACAATATGATCTGGAGCCGCCGATCGCATCCTCTGTGATTCAACAAACATATATGACACTAGAACACCTACCTTTCGCTTTTGCAAGTTTCGGATACGCCTAGATCACCGGGTCAGCTACAGGAAACAAGATCACGCGGCCGATCAATTCTTCTCGGCAGTTTCCTCTCACTTTTGCACAATCTCAACGTATGGATTTTTCAATTCTTCTTCAGATTTATTCTCCATCTCCTCCTCGCCATCTGGATCTGGAGTCCCTTCGTGTTTGGCAGCAACAGCCCCAGGATCGTCTTCTTGCGGCTGTTTGGCCTTCCGCCTCCGCTGCTTCTTAGCAGGCTCAGTAGCATTGGGTGCGGCCGCTGGCGTTGCTACGTCGACGGGAACGACTGGTGCAGGAGTCATTTGCGACTAAAGAGTAGAACAGTAATAGATGTACTGGAATGAGAGTAATTGAATAGTTTTTCGAGAGATCGCGTGAACGGAATTGTCCTTTTTCTCAAATTATCTTGAATCTTCTTCGACTCACCGTTCAAGAAACGTATTCTGCAATGCGCACTTCTGCCTCTTATACGCAAGTAGTTATCCGATTAAGGTACAACTGCATAGTAATCTACATGAGGCTCATTGACCCTGATTCTATAGGTGACACGAACTCTAATCGACCCTAGGCGCGGCTTTGGCGTATGTCGAACAAATGTTTATAACGATAATAACAAAGGAATTGGGTTTCTCAAGTCGAGTTTCGCTTGATCTCACGAAACAATTTGCACGCACGGCGGCGTGTCGGGATACGGTCTCTAAGCTGTGTGGATCCTCGGGACTAGTACGCATCGCCGTCGTTCGAGATGGACTTGTACGCAGGTAACTCAACTCTCTACCGGTTTATCAAGCGGTACCGGCAACCAGTGTTTCTCGACCGTAACTTGGATTACTTGTTCGACACGCGTTCTTCGAGACGACTCCGGAGTAGCAGTGCTGCATCCGACAGTGGTGGTCGCGATCTGTCGTCTCCCGGAAGACCGGTACTGCGAAAGAGGACGAGGAAACGACGACGTGTGTGCATTGACGATGTTTGTGAACAATTGCTCACAAAATCTGCCGCCGAATCTGCTACAGCGGCTATTTCGGAACCGGAACGCTCGTGGTTTGTGGCGCAGCCAGTTCTGAAGATCGAGGCAACAGGAATCGTAAAGATTGCGCGAACTCTCCGGTGTAAGTCGGGTTTCTTTTTCAATTAATTGGGAGATAAATTCTGACCTGTCGTATATAGCACAATTTAGCCAAAGCAATGTACAACTACGATCAACGCCTTGCAGCTGCGAAATCAAGATCCATAGAACACGCGTGTCATCGTCTGGGAAGCGGAAAGCCAAAGAGCTCCTCTTCCAGTCCAGCGAAATCTGCACACTTGTCCCGGCCCAGTCGTTCGATTGGCGGTCTGCTTCAGCGCACTTGTCAGATACACGGTCGTCGCCAAGAGGCGAAAAGCGTTCGGCACTCAAAGTTGTAATGAACGAGCCGTTTTACATCAAGGCCGGCACTTTGACCGATACCTTACCTCCGCCCGGAGAGTACGTATATACTGTAACTCTGGGCCTTCGTTCGACTTCGTCCCATTGCGCAAACTCGTGGCCGTTCACGATGTTGGAAATAGCGTCTACATCGTCGGCAAAAGGCCAGGAAACCGCGGATCCCCAAAGCTCTAAAGCGGCATCGCCATCGCCTTCCCCGTCGTCAGTAGGCACGCAACAATCAACTCAAAACATGAAGTCACCGTCATTGTCAGAGGATAGGAGCAAAAAGCGATCAGTGTCTCGACGGTCGAACGTTGCTGCGTCGGCCATGGCGTCCATAAGGTGGCGCCTGGGAATGTCCATCCGAGGGTCGCCATCGCAGACGCCATCTCGTAGCGACGGTGATGCCGAAGATGAGCGTGGTACCGATGCTGAAGTCAGCGACGACGGTGTGCGCGACACCAATATCGAGCTGCAAGGCGAGTGGGAGTTCACGTTGCTGTCCTGCCCCGGGCCTGGGCATGTAGTTCCGTTGCAATTTTATAAGAACAGGCGGGCTCAGGAGGTTAAAAGCAGCGATATCGGTATCGAAATTGATATGGGATGGAGTGTGCCGTCGGTGAGCGACTATCAGAGGCAGAAAGAAATGGCCAAGCCTGAAAATGTGCCGGCTATTAAGGGCGAAGAAGTTGGTGTAAAGCCCGACATCCAGGAGGTCTCGGCCGCAGGATTATCGACGCCAAGCTCGGACCGGGAACTGAGTGCAGACCGGATCGTTGAAGCACGCTATCACTTTGCGACTTCTGGCAACAAGTTCAAGACTTACATACTCTCTGGCTTTGGTTGCCCGTGGTGCTACGATAAAGACTTTCATTCCTGCGAACGTCTTCATTTTCACTTCTTGACGTGCCATGAGCTATTTAGCTTCCGTGTGGACCAGCGACAGCCGCGCATGATGGACGTGTACATTACTCTTACGGGCGAGTTCTTGTATGAGCGTGCTAGTACCAAAGTTCCCGACATGAGGATCGTACAATGGATGCGTCCACGTTCGCAATTCAATCTAGGAGACTATCTACTAGGTGATTTGTCCTGGGTACATGAGGGTTCAATAGCCCTTGGAAAGCACATGCCGATATACCCGCCCTTGTCTTCGGTCGTGGAATCACGAACGCGGCACAACAACCTTGTTCCAGGCGTAGAGGAGACGCAGGGGCTCTCCGTGGAATCGGTTACGCCCGGGTTCGACATTGACATTGTTCCCGAGCTGCCGCCGAAAGCGAGACGAGTTTTTCCCGTGCCGGATATCGGGACCGGACGTCTGTACGCCACTAAATCGAAGCGGCTGTTGACTCCAGGAGAAGAAATGTCCGAGTCGGAAGACGATAACGATGACAGTTGGCTGGCTCATAAGCACGAAGAGACCATCGACGATTTTGAAGACGTCACTGAAAACGAAAAGAAATTTATTAAGGCATGGGACAATCACATATTTGAAGAAAGACCTAGCTCGTACAAGCATGTTCGTGATTCTCTTGCACGGTTTTGTCGAAAGAATCGGGAAATGCTTAGTGATCGTCATTTACTGATTGAGTTTTGGAAACATTGCATGAATTTGATTGATTGTGGCATTATTGAACCAGCATGCTTGTATGCTTGTATGCGGTGGTTGAGGATTGCTACTGCGGACAATAAGCAGTCGACAGAGGACTCCGAACTCGAAAGTGAGCAGGAAAAAGACACTGTGGAGGAAAGCGGTACTCACGTTGCTGCCGAAAGGGTTTCGCGTGACATTGGAAAAAAGTCAGACGAAGAGGGATCGAATGACGAGGAGTCTGGCGAAGAACAAAGGTCGGAGGAAGAGGAGGAAGAGGAAGAGGAAGAAGAAGATTCAGACGATGACGAGGACGCGAAAGGGGACGGCGCCTTCGTCGAAGGTACGGAAGAAAATGATGATGATAATGATGACGAAGAAGAAGAAGGAGAGGTAGAAGGAGAAGAACTAGAAGACCTAGAAGTAGTTGATGGTGAGATTCAACAGCAGTTCGAAGACGACGAAGACGACGATGAGGAAGAGGAGGGGGAAGATGAGGAAGAAGGAGAGGATGATGATGAAGTTGATGAAGTTGATGAAGATGAAGATGAAGCGGAGGACGATGAGGAAGACGAGGAGGAAGAAGAAGACGACGACGACATTGAGGGAGGTGACGATGAAGAGGATAATAATAGCGATGATGATGAGGAGAACATGGAGGAATGAGGCAATAAAAGGAATGACAACGATAGTGTCGTCAGGACATCTCAGACCTTATGTAATTTACGAATTGTAGGTAAATATTATGAAGTTGATAGTAGTTGACTTTCCACTGAGGTCGTCGGGTTAGGTTTGAATGCGGCTGATATGTCGAGGAAGATTCCAGCACGCGGTCTTAACCGGCCTGAGCAAATGCACCTCTGAGTCAGACGCCGTCCATAGAGCGAATTGTAGTGATTCGATATCTGAATATTTATTGTAAGAACGGGATTCCGCCAACTGTGTCGAGGAAGCGTGCTCCCTTGACATCAAACATGTAAATTAAACATCCAGCTACAATTTTCAGTACCTGGTCGTACGTGCTGTAATTGTAAAAAGAACCGACTATAAAACACATGGTAAGTTCAGGGTTAAGGGTTTCAATGAAACCTTACTCGAAACCCTAGAACCCTAAAGAGAATTGGCAGGTGAGCACATAAGTTTTTACATGACTGATTATTATTGATGGGAAATCTTAACAAAAACTACAAACCAATAACAAAAAGTGTGAACGTCAACCCGTGTGACTAAACGATAAAACCAACAACAAAAAGAGTGGACGTCAGCTATTGTGACTTAAACACTAAAAACCAACAATAACGAGTGGACGACTAGTGTGACTAAAACGACAAAACCCATAACAAACAAAACTAACAAAAGAGTCGACGCACGCAAACAAAGCAAGAACCGATATGCCGCTAATGATACAAACAAAAAAACCGAGAAACCTCAAACTTCTGAGTGACGACAGTTCTACATTGACAATGCAACGCATAGACAGGCAATCCAATCGGGGTTCACCAACTATATAGGCCGATGACTTTGGTTTTCCGGT